>JABFPC010000189.1:0-10380 GCA_022817565.1 Chromoteleia sp. ZL-2020
CTAATGCTCAGCCTCGCAGTTGCTATATATACTATAGTTACAGTGTTAAGCGTGCGTTCAACCCTCTTCGGCCTTCCTCTTTTCATTCGCTTTCCGGCTTTTTCTCCCGATTCTTTGTCGTAGACCTCTCGACGATTCGCGCTTCAAAAATACATTTTTATGAATTCGCATTACACACTCGTGAATTCATATCATTCATGTTTGTTCATTCACCTTTCACGAAAGTTATTGACACGTCGACGCCGCATTTCTTCGCAGTCGAATTAAAGCTTCGTTTGCGGGAAGCTTTATTCTGTTTAGGCTAAAAATGTATAGATTACGCTACGCGGAGAAAAATGATTGGTATAAAATTACTATATTTTACGAGAATACTGGCATAATGTATAATTTTCCCAATACTTACAACTTCATTCACAAAAAGCAATCACATTTGTCAGAATTTTTCTCATATAGTATGGTAAAACTGCTGGTAGGTTCGATAATTTTGTTGTAAATAAAATTATAGTTATTTGGAAAAGTATACATTATATCAGCATTCTCATAAAGTATAGTAATTTATGTTAAACTTTTTTCTCCATGTATAATAATAATTAGAATTTTTCATGATGAATTATTCAGAAAACATATTTTATATTAATTTTACTATTAATATAATCAGTTCTGATTACTTTCGAAATCATATTTCATATATGCATTATAAGTTCAAATTTATAATAATTTTGCAGTATTTAACATTCATTATTTATTGAATTTATTATTATAATTGTCATTAAATTTATCTTTTATTATTATAAATTACAAGTTAAAACAAACGAAGAAAGTATAGTTGAATGGAATAATATTATTATTTTATAACACCCATATCTTATTCAAATTTAATTATTTAATGGAAAAATTTTGAACAAGTTTTTGATAACATTTTTTAAAACTTTATTTATTAATTAATTATTACTTCAAAATAACGCATAAACCGAAATTGACTTACCACAACGATAAACCTTTCAACCAATAATTACAGTTATAACACCTATGGTGTTTCCTCTGAAAGTATCTCCCACCTTCGCATTATGCATAAGTACCATTTTTTGATCGCATCAAAGCAGAAAAATGGCTTGAAGCGGGTTATCGTTTTTGATTAACCGAAGTGCAATGTCTCAGGGTATAATTATATTATATTCTATATTACCGTGGCTGATCTGAATCATCGTCATTACCATGATTATGATCAATTCTATCGAAAGTGTCGAGTTTCGCGTAAGTACATTTACTTGCACGTTACACGTGTCGT
The DNA here is from genome assembly GCA_022817565.1 of Chromoteleia sp. ZL-2020. Lineage (NCBI taxonomy): Eukaryota > Metazoa > Arthropoda > Insecta > Hymenoptera > Scelionidae > Chromoteleia > Chromoteleia sp. ZL-2020. The sequence continues at coordinate 1,289 of JABFPC010000189.1, forward strand.
TTCAAAAGGGCGTAACACAATACGTACGGAGGCAGGCATTTTTTTTCAACGAAAAACCGGCTCTTCGCGTTGAGAAACCCGAGATACATAGACAAAATGCACACCGTGCGCGTTGATAGCGGTGACACATGGTACACATGTCGCTGGGACCACGTTTTCGAACGATTTAAAGGGGTAGGCGAACCGGCGGGGGCGTTCGCGCATAAAAGATCCCCCCAATTATTTATTTTTCACCTCAGTCTCTTTCTCTTAATCACAACTTTTGATAACGACTTTTGGCGACGTGATGTGTTAAACCTATTTCAGCAATTACAGCTAATTTGTTATCGCGACTCGACGTGAAAAACACGCACGCAAGAGCAAGTGGGAGGACGTCTGAATGAGACATAGAAACCGTTTAGTTTGGGTAACCTTACAAACGACATTACAATCGTAACACTGCTTGAAAGCGGCAGAAATAAATCAATTTTCTGTATGATTAATTACGCGTCAACTTAAACAATCTTACGTGTACATAATTTTCCGGAACATTTCTCCGTACGATTCTTTGTTTGTTTCTCGAATCTTGCGAAATGCTGAATATAATGACATAATGAGTAATAGCTGATAAACATCGCGAGGAGGATGTTTCTGGATAAGCGCATGTAAAACGATGAAATAAATAACCGAAAGTTTTCACAAAGCATCTCATCTGTTAATGCTTCTGTTAATGTTCCATCGAATTTATTGGCTGTTCTTCACTCGTGTTTATGATTATAAGGGACGTAACCTTTACGACTGAAGTATTCGGGTAGATTAAAACGTTTCAAAATGTTTTTTAAAAATGTTGCAATCGTCCGTTGACGAGAGTTCTCGGGTGTCATTTTACCTTTCACACTCAGGGAAAATTATTTATCATGGTCCGAAGATGCCACAACAAAAAAAAGAATTCATTTTCTACGAGATCACGTTTGACGACGACAATAAGAGGATTACGGTTTAAAGAAATCAAACACTCGTGATTAATTTCTCTGTTTCTGGAAAGAACTATTTATCTTTATAAGGTGACATTTGTTATACTATTTTCCTCTGTTTCGTTTTTTTTAATTGATAAAGTATAATGATCGATTGAATTGTAAGGATTACTTGCCAATTCAGCAAATTATAAATTCTATAAATTATTGTTCGAATGTACGTACACAAACAAATCCGTTGTTCGAAAACAATTTGAATACAAAATATGAATTGTTCGCATTTTCCGTTATTTTTCTTTTTTTTGTTTTGAATTCAAAGAGTAATTTTTTGACGCGTCATGTCACATCACGAGTCACGACAACACTCATTTCTGGGCTCTGACATTTGAATAGACTTGTCGTTCGAGCAAAGTCTGGCAACTGGAACCAGCTGCAGTTCGCGACACGAAGTCCTGTGTTCCTAGTCCAGTTCGTACAAAGCATTGCCCAGTTTGTTCGGTAGACCTCCCGTCGAGATTCCCGAGGGAACATCAGGGTACTCAAACGATCGGGTCGACGAGCTTCTTACCTTCTCTCCGTTCTCGCAAACATTGTACCTTACATCAACGCACAAAATTATCTATAAAGAAATTTATCTCGACTTCTTTTATGCCAGTTTTTACCTTCATTTAGTGTCTTTATTGACACATTTATTTTCCAACGCATTTTTCAGCTTTCCGTGAAGTTTTCGCAACAAAAGAACGAAATTGGCTGCTTCATTACACGAGCATTATAATAGGATTTGGTCGCGCTTACTTTTGTATAATATTCTTCATGTTTAGGCACACGTTCTATGAATTTATGTATTATAAATTCTCAATCATTCGTTCAAGTAACGCAGCCGTAAAGTACTTTTCTTTACCACCTGTTGCTGGTGCAATACAACGTCAAAAGTACACTAATGAGCTGTCGTTTATTTCGTTAGAACATGGGATTTAAAATATTTGCTTAAAAAAATGTTGAATGATATTTGCAACAAAAAAGTCCAATTGCTGTATTAAATATCTCAACGATGTTGTACAGAATTTTTCTTCGACTTACTAGGCAGAAAATATGAAGAATAATATGGTATGTAGGCTTTGCAATATAGTAAAAAGTTGTCGTATTATTTCTTTAAAAAATCCTACTTGAGAAGACACATTCAACTGTACTTTGCGGATATGTTGCGAAAATGCATGCATATGCAATTGAACATTCTCAAAAGAATCATTTTTGTCTAACGAAACATAAAAATCCTTTTTCCTGTTTAACCATTTATTTCCTTATAAGGCCAGCAACGATAAAAATCATTCTTGACTATAGTTGTAGATGAAATTAAATATAAACGACTAATAAACGTCCGTTTAGACGCTCGGAATTAGCCGACCATTAACCTGCACAGTTTTGGTAATTCACGATTAACAAAGGTATTTAATAAAAAATTATTATAACTATAAATCATTTGAAATTGTAGGTAAGTAAATGCAAATCGGTGAAGTTTACATTTTACGCGAATAAAAGTATAAAACGTCTACGAAACATAATGTGTCGTTGTTATCAAAATATTGTGTCGAACTGAATTGAAGTGGTTGAGTTGGAAAAAATGTCTGACAAGATCAAAAACAAATCTTTGTTTTGCTTTCTTTTTGACTTCTATATTTTCCTTTAGAGAAGGCTTGCCTCCCGCGGACTCGGTGGCTCATTGTCTCCATTGGGGACGTGTCACCAGGAACAGAAGTATTCGAATTCTCGGCTAGACAGCGCCTGAAAATACCAGGTTCGTACCATCCGGCCTATGTCAACCGAGTTACGACCACGAGTCCTCGGCTTACGACGCAATTCCAACATTCGGATGGAGCTCGTGGGACACAGCGGGATAACTTCTTTCAATGTCTCGTTCGTTCTATTATTGACAACTGTATATCGACTAAGATCTTTCGAAAAAAAGGAAGATAAAAAAAGCGAAAAAAGGTTCCACGGGTGAAAAATTGTTTGGAGAAGTCCCTGAAAAAGACATTTCACGCTATTTAAAAAAATATAAATCTCACAATGGTTACTTCAGACTAATTGAAATATCTTAATTTCGGATGATCTCGGGACATTCTGAATAGATGGTCTATCACTTTTTCACTACTAGAATTTATTCCCAGGAACAAATATTATTGTGAATGAATTCGAGGTGTAAAATGTTTGTCGTTTGTTATTATTTATGTTACCTATTTTGAAAAGGCTATGATAATGGCTTTATTTGTGTTTCAACAATTCTAGTTATTAAGCAATACATTGCATTGTACGGTTTAAAGGAAAAGCACAATGAGTATGAATCTAGTTTTTCCTTGTTGCAATGAATGTGTTCTGCGTAAATTGTCATGTATACGCATTACATTTAACATTCTTTTATGTTAATCGTTTCTTGTATTTTATAAAAAGTAGTAGGTTATAAAAAGATATATTAATATATAAACACATTTACCCATTTTTTAACGTTTATCACTAATTTTTTAATTGATTCGTTTTTATACCAATACGTCCTATTTTAAATTTTGCAAATAAAACATTTATTATTATTCTTCACACGCATATGATTATTCTTTTGCATGATTAATTTTGAATATATTATTTGTGATATAAAAACATGTACACAGAAGTTAGTAATAACTGTATTTTGTGTGGGAAGGTATATTTCGCAGCAGTCGACTTTGAAGGATTACAAAAATCATTTATTAAAATGTTATAAATATCTTATCATGATAATCCTACACGATGATTTATTAATCTTTGTACAAACTCAAACACATAAAAGTCAAATATAATATAATATACTGAACATAAACGTATGGAAAAATAAATATGTAACACCTGTATAAAATTTGTCGTAGCTACACAGTTTTATTGTGTTATAAATTTGTAGCAATTGATGAATATATTACACGTATCTTTGACATCTACAAAAGACAACACTGTTTTACATTTATTTATAGAAATTATAAATAGTTAAAAGAAATTCATTTTCTAAAGATTCGTGTGCAATAACAGTCAAACTTGATTCATTTGAATATAAAATAAAACACATAAAATGGTAATGATCATAGCGCTGCACGTGGTCGAAAAATTTTTAAATTTAATCGCACCTACGTCTTCGACCACAAGATGTCCCATAATATTTTAAGTACTTCTAACAATTAAATATATCATTCAAGAATACCCTTAAAACAGTTGCATTAGCATAAGGAAAATTGTTTTACTATAAATAGATTTTCTATTCGATACGTATACAGAAGTTTTTCTTTTTAAAATACAATGAACATTCTTTAAATTACATTTAATTCAAAATTAACATTCATTTTAATCTGAAATAGTTATACATTTGAAATCGTGAAATGTTAAAATTTGAATTTAAAATATAATTTCCATAGAGATCTGTTCATGCATAAGTAATCCACCATTGTTCTGAATTTAAATTGATGATAATTAATAGTCAATCAAATATTACCGCACACATATAATTTTAACAATAAAAGCATACATTATTTAACTTTTACCGCATAATTATAAATTACATACAATAACTTTATTTCAATTTATCCGACATTGACAATAAATTAAATTTACAATTTATAATCTTTAAATTTAATAAATATAAGTTTTTATTTACACAGTATATAAACGTTTAAATTAAATATATAATTTTAACAACATTGAAAATACTGTTGAGCCTCTAGAAGATTAAAACAAAGGTGTATGTCACAAAATGGTATAATAAAATCATTATATGGTAAAGGGAAATTAGATGTTTTTAAAATGATTGGTATTCAAAAGATGATACTGTTATAAAAAAATTGGTCTATTTTGAGAGTGCATATGTTTTTCGACGCATAATAAAAACTTGTCTGTGTTAAAAATAGATTTTTAAAATTAAAATATTTTTCTTTAAAACTAAATTAATTTATTTTTGGCTCACATGAATTTATTTGTTCTGAAAGTGACTGGTATGCAAACATGATGCTGTTATATCAAACGGATCTTTTTAAAGAGTTTATAAAGTAGTCGAAATAAATTAAAGTTTATTGCGAGTTTGATTTATGCTCGAACAAAAACTTGACATGGTGCAATAAAATCGTCGATCTTAATTTACTTAACTGATTTTATTCTATTTCGGTGTTTATTCGGTTTGTTTGTTTTCAACACATTAAGTTTAAATTCGAAAATGAGTAATAAACTTGAATTTGATGGAAGAGAAATGAATCTCGGATATGCAAAAAATGAAGTGAAAATGAAAATGTTCTCGTAAGGAGAAGGTGACCATTGGAATGCTTAAATAGTGAACCTGATTGCACGTATACAGCCGCTTACTAATCTATCAATCTCATCAAGACTGCCACATTAAACGTGACCCTCGTCGAGATGAGATGTATCACTTTCGAGCTCGGGTTGCTCTTATGATTAAAGATAATCTGCCTATCAAATAAACACTATAATTCGATATAATGCGCGTGATCATAACATACATGTGTTCCGGCGATAAATTTCTCATTGAACTAACTCTCGATAATAACTGGTGTCAAAAATTCACCGCACGCAATGAATTTACGATCAATTACAATTTAAAATCACTTTCGATACGGTGTAAATGTATTCATTATTCAAATCGTATTCAGCATGAATTCATGAATCAGGATAAATAAGGCAAATGTAAAAAGAAGGTTCGTTTTAAAGTCAGTGGTTGATTATATATCGCAGTAATTCAAAATAAATTTCAATCGGAGTTATTAGCGTTTAAATTATTGTTTAACAGGCTTTCAATAATTATAGAACGGATGTTATGTAAGCGTTATAAATTATAATTAAAATGAGTGATTTAATAACGACTTAATTGGAGGAAAGTGTAAAGCTGACTTTCCGCATGGAGTTTTTTTAATGCAACACCTACGATGGGCACCTTCGACAAGTAATGTCGACAACGACTTAAGCACGGCAAACTTTTCTTGCCGATCAATGATGTAAACATTCACAGTACTTCCGGATTTGGCATTGTTGCACAGGCCGAACCTTAATCACATTTTAATCATCCCCCTTTACTCTTTACTTAAGCATTTGTCACGTTACTTACAATTTTGTTTCTACGTATCAAAATGTATATCTTGGGTGAAAAAGTGTTTTTTATTTCATATCATAAGTTATAAAATGATGGGCTAATATCGTGATAGAAACAAATTTGAAATTCATATTGTATTTTGCTATTATCATTTTTAAACTACTTGTTTTATTATAATATATTTTTCAACATTTTATATTCGTTTTATAAATGTTGTTTTAATCAACGAAAATAAAATTCACTTAACATCATCATTAAATATCACTTTTACAATAATACAAAAATCGCAAATATTATATTGTTTTCAAAGTTTATGTTCCTCAAGAATAAATGTTGAATTAAATTGTTTAATAAAATGTATCTCTCCACGTGATATTGACTTTCGTTTATTTTTTGTTACAAATGGAATTAAGAACGACATATAAAATTGGTTGAAAAGGTATTTTTATCTACCCATGCAGAGAAAGCGAGAATTAGGACATTTATTACTAATAAATGTTAAAAATTAAAAAAAAAGTTGGAGTGATTGCCTCCGAATAGAAATGGTCATAAATTTGTCTCAAAATTGATATTTTTTTTCTTAAAATTTAAGTTATACTACTTTTAAAGTAGATTTACAACTTCTTTTACATCGTATGAAAATGATATAAAATGATATCAAAAATATAAAAAAAAGCAAACTAATTAACTAGAGAATTTTATTTATTACAAATTGGTGAGTGAACGTTATTTCAACATACTTATTCACGTATCTCAAATAACCATTAACTTTATATAAACTTAATTAACTGCAAAACGGGATACGGACAAATTTATTATAACCGTTCGTACATGAGTATTTCACAACCACTGATACGTAATTTTAATTAATTTTTTTTCAAATTGCGTATTTTGCAAGAAATTAATATCTTGTTTCAATAATAAGCTCGTGTAAAATTTGGTTTTACTTTTTATAGAATTAAATTTACAAATGTTATTAAAAAACAGTTAATAAACATAATATTAAGTATACTGTGCTTTTTCAAAATAACACTTTAATGAAATGAACATTTTGAAGAATTTGTGAGTTACTTAGTTTGAAGTGTCGCCTGATCCGACCCTCGTGCAAGGATGTTTTATACACACGACTATTATTTTTTTCTGCGTCATATCTACTTATGTAGAGATGGCGAGCTCCGCGATCTTTACTGAATACTTGAGCTATTCTTTCGTCTGAGTGGCTATTCTGGCATCTTTATGGCTCGGACGTGACATCGAAGTAATTTTCAGGTGCCTTTTCTATACGTTTTGGAATGCAAAGCGCTCCATTCCGCTGTACTTCGAAAAGGGTTCAAAAATGTTAATCGAATCAATTTGCTGTTTCGAACTCTTTAGTGCTTTATTATACGAATAAAAATCTGTCGTTCCGTGCCACGAGTACAAGCCTTATTTTACTGTTTATTTCTTAATGCGGTCATAAATGTTCGACGCGGAACGCAGACCGAACAAATTGAAGTTTTTCGTTCTAGAAAATAAATTCGATATCAAAAGATATTTTTTTAACGTGCTGTTTTAAACGAAGATATTTATCATGTAGGAATCCCCGTGTGTTTGCTTTCGTTTGTATCGTCCATTTAACACGTAAGCGAGTGTGAGAAAATTAATGGCACTACCTAATTCTGCTATTAGAGCCAAGGGTGAATTAAGTGGATCAGTGCCAAAAGATAGTAAAATGTCATTAACTCCAGATAGAATATTATATATCATTTATTATTCGAGAGTCATTCTTGTTCATGATATCGGCACAATTAGAGAGCAAATTACTGTTGATTAGTAATTTCTTTTCGCTTTTAACAAACTTACACATTTAACAGATTCAGATTTAACGAATGAAAAATTTAAAATTATAACTGAAAACAGTATTAGCATTTAACGTTATCCGGAACATCCATTTGAAACCTTTCTTATCCGTTAAAGCTGTCGTGTCTATGTTTATCACTTTTATGGCGCGTGTTGCTGGCTTGTATGCGAATTTGGCGCGAGGGTTAGACGCGAAATTATATTAGCCGCGAAAAATAATAAAGAGTGCGCGTTTACACGGGTTCAAACTTCCAGCATCGAGGACGTTGATCCGGAAATAACTGCGGCCATAAGCGGACCAGACGCGCGTGGTTGTCATGTTCGTAAACGAAAGGGGGAGTCGCGCATGAGGCAGCAGCGTTCTAAACTTGAAAAAGTATCAGGTGCTATGTTGAATTCAATCCGATAGATAAATAATCAATCTCCGCGGACCATCAATTCATCACAATCAAACGAAACTCGCCTTCTTAGTTATTTCTTCTTTTTTCGTTGCCTTAAATTCTCCGGCTCATAACACAATTATAAATTTTGTTCCTCCCGCATTGTTTTCTCTGCACTGCAAAAAATTATTGATTTTTAGCAATACTTTTCTTCATGCGATCAAACGCATAAATCAGGCCGTGATCTTTTTGTCTCTCTCCACCCCCCCCCCTCTCTCGTCATAGCAATCATTCTTCGCGACACGCGAGAAGTCAGCGGAGACGGTCACCATTTTAAATCCGCCGTAGAGCCATAAGAAATCACGGACCATTTTCGGTCGGGGAACACCGTGGCCGCGATGCCATGTAGGGTATAGAGCAGAGGCGTCACTCTGCGAAATAAATGTTGCATATACACTAGGCTTCGCAACGTGACCCATTTTAATATTTAGTCACAAAAGAAGTATCAGTTTTAGCAAATGCATTTTATTTAAAAATACGTTGACCAATTAGTTGGTGTCGATAAATAAAATCGATCGAGAAAGATCAAAGCGTTGAGATAAAAGAAACTGCAATTATTCGAGAATTTACTGTGGACGTTTGGCAAATTATTGCCGGAGGAATCAACAAAGCCGAACTGTAAGTTGCCGAATTTATAGCGAGTTCGCGAAAACGGCAGTAATTTTGGGAAAATATCGCCGCGTTTATGTCCACTTTACAATTTTACGAAGTTAACGCCAACTTTTACGAGGTTACTATATTAATAAT
>JABFPC010000190.1:0-10380 GCA_022817565.1 Chromoteleia sp. ZL-2020
TAAGCTCCAAAACAATCTCTCCTTCACTTAATCCCCGATTTTCCAGCACTAGGTTCTTCACCTTCTCAACGTTTCCGGCGTTAGTTGATCTCGATGGGCTTCCGGAACGATGCAAATCTTCAACCACTTCACCACCGTCTTTTAATGCTTTATTCAATTCATACACCAATGTTTTTCAAAAAGCAATTGTCCCTATAGGCTTTCTCTAACATTTTAAACGCTTCTGCGCAAGAAATTTCGTTGGAACCACAAAATGTGAGGTAAATTCTACGCTTTTGATATGTTGACATTATAAAAATCGCCGCGAGTACCAAAGATTGACATGCATAAAAAGCTGCCGTAAGCAAACTAATTGACACACCACACTGAAATTGCTTGAAAGTCGAGTACAGTTGTGCCAACTTAGCGTCAAAAAGAAATTTCAATTTCTACCGCTTCGTTTCAATAGACAATTCCGGATACTTTTTAAGCAAAGTATAAAATCCTCCAATCATGCTCGTAACCTTTAAAGTTATATGGACAATCTTAATGGTATTTACATCCCTTTAATGGCAAAATGGAAATATACAGCGCTCTAATCCTGCTCTATATTGCTCCATGAAAAAGTATATTTAGGAGATCATCAAAAAAGTGAACTTTAATTCTCATACAAAATTCAGTATAAGATTCAGCACACCTTAACTTCGCGACCACATATTCTTTTAGTGTTTCGACGACGTCATTTTTTAATAACATTAACCCAACTTTACGTGATAAAAAATGTCTTAAAGTTCGAGTAATTAAATTTCGGTTGGTTTTAAATTCATAAAAAGTATTAAGTACGATTTTACTTGAACGGACTTAGATTCAACGACGGCCGAGTTTTAAAAATGTTCATTTGTTCATTAAAAAGTCTGCAAAAGATCTGATTATTGCGTTTTCATAGCATCACAATTTCATAAATCTTTGGAGTCGCTTTAAACTATTCTCATTGACGGCAATAATGAGAAAATGCGATCCCATTGATCCCTTTCCTGCCAATTACAAAGTTACAGCGCATATCTACTTTAACGAGTCGCGCTTCTACTTCCGACTTGCATCAAACCAATTTGCATTTATCTGCCCTTCCGGCGAAAGTATTCAACATTAGTTGGTCGAGATTTGTAAACATGATGTTTCGTTCGAATGTCGATTTATACGCTTTCGATGCAGTTCTGCCGACTATGGTCGGCGGACAGAGATTAATGTACGCGCAAATTATAAATTTCGTTCAACATTTTCCTGCTAAATTTGTATTAAAAAGTTAATTGTTCTGCATTTTTATACACGTGTGATGCACATTTAAGAAGATATTTTGACTCTTCATTTTCTTAAAATTGTATTCAAAATATTAGGTCTTGTAAATAATTTTGAGTAGAAAAGAATCCGGTTTCAAATTTATCTGCAATAAAATAATTACTTTAATAGTGACAATTATTATAATTCTATAAAGTAACTGTGATTGTAAGTCATTAATTTTAATAATCAGTTAAATTATTTAACAATTATATTAACTGTTATAACTGTAACAGTTGTGTACTTTCAGCAATTTTGTTCGAGCGACATTTCAATGTAACAAAGATACTTTGTTCGAATTCCTATTGTACGTTGATCCCATGAAACCAACCGACCAATCACGTTGCTGCTTTGACATTTAAGAGTGCGCGTAACTTATTTTTACTGTATTGTTCACTTTAAGATATTCAGTTGTTTTCATTTCCATTGTATAACTTTACACGTTTTGTAAATGTTTATCGTCACAGCGTCACATATTTTATGATTTTAAATATTAAAGTATATAAAATATACTTTTACTGTCCGAATAGAAAATTTGTGTGCACCATTTCCGATAAATATATATATATTTTATAACGTAATTCTGTTGAATGATTGCACTTATCAATTTTTTAGTATCCCGTAATTTTTAGCGATATCCCAGTCATTTATATTCCAATGGTTCTCTGCTTGTGTTAATTAACAATAATTAATTAAACGATACTTTAAACTCTTATTTATTTAATTAAACTCACAAGTCAAAGACAAATTGAAAAAAAGTTATAATAAATTATAAATAAACTATTTTAGATAAACAGATAAATAAGGTCACTGTGAAACAATCAAAATTTAATGACGATCAAATTTTAGACAATGAAATGGACTTATCAAATGGAGATAACGAAATAATGTGCAACGTATGAAGGTAGCGAAACAAAGATGATTAATTAAGGGTATTCTATGCAGACCATGAAATGAATATGATCCAACGAGGATCATGAGACGAATATATTAATAAGTTAATAAATAATTCGAAAACGACCAAAGGTGAACGTTGATTTGACGAAATGAAAATGATGAAACGTAGACGCAAAAATGAGAACGACGAAATGATGATAACGATTCGACGATATCGAATAAAGATCGAAGACGATCGAACGATCGAATAGCAATTGCGTTCTTGCACGAGTTGGACAACTTTCCGGTGACGGTCCTCCGTCGCTTGGATGAACATTTTTTCCACTTTTTAGTCACAACGGTCCAAATTTAGTCACAGCGCGCAGTTTTAACGCACGCGCGTTTATTATTGTACATCCTTTTGGGGATAATGCTGCGAAACTACAATAAACTCGCGTATCGCTGGCGTCTTGTATGGCGTACGCTCGTGCAATTTATCGTCCCGTCGTAAATTCCGTTATAGTTTCCGCTATGAAAACACAGCTGTCTGGCAATTACACATTCCGCGAAAAAAACGTTTTACGCTCGCTTCGTCGGCACTCCGCATGTACCGTCATCGCGACGTCGCTTTTCCGATTCCATTGTCGAGACGGCGGACATCGTTCGCTCCTTTCATTCGCGCATCGATTACCACGACGATACAAATCTTTCATACCATTTCAGCCATTCCTAACGACGAAAACACGAAACGAGATGCGCGAACGTCGACACAATTTCGAACAATGCAAAGCATCGGAAGAAATTGGTTATTCGAAAATAAACTGTTGACGAAATTCGATATTCAATTTTCGATCATTTTCACGATTCTTCGACTTCTCGTATAATATAAAAATCGGATCCATTTTAATTGACAAGATTTGATCAAAGGTTGATCATTATATAAAGATAATACAACCGGAATTAATCAAATTCTCGTTCGCGAATTAAACTAATCGAATAAAAATTAGTAGACGAACTTGGCGTACAATCAATCGTAAAACTATAACGTTTTGATTAAACGAGTAACAACGTTATCCAACGATAATAATATAACAAAGTAACATAAAATTAGTTTATGATATTTCGTTCGCTCGAATCACTTAGCGGAGATAAACAAATTATAATTGAAATTCCATTCATATTTAATGAATAATTAAGTTTATTGGAATAAGAATTAAAATTCGGAACAAAGGGGGTGTCGATGGAGGCAGAAATTTTCAATAACGTCTCGCAAAGAGGGACTCGAAAAAAGCATTAATCGAACGTAAATTCGAACCCCGCGGTCGATCAAGATGTGGCACATTTTGTTCTCGGTGTCGTGTTTCGCGCGTTTCGCTCGTTCCATTGTAAATTCGTCGCAGCTTCTTGATGATTCTGATGCTTCCTCGCCGCCACTCGAGGTCCCTTTTTTTGTCTCCGCAGTTTTTTCTTTCCACTCGAGTTTCCCGCCGCGCATCTTTCTTGTTCCGTTAATCATCATTCTCTCGTTTTTCGATCCCCGAACCGAATGTCGCGCTTGTCTCTCTTTGTCATTCTGTCCTCGAAAAATCGACTTACATTTTGCACGTGAAAGGTATTTACAAAAAGGCTCGCGCGTCATTTTGAGAGCCAGTGAAAATTACATTAGGCTTAGCACTGACAGAAATTATCGAGTTAGCAATGTACGTTTACAATCGAATTGATCTGAATTTAATTACGTGAAATAGAATTAAATTACAAGTTACTTATGGTGATAAGTATTGTAAACTTCTGTAGCAAGTGTTCTAGAAATTGTTAAATATTATTTTAAATTGTTAAGTGGCAATATAAATATGTAATCAGGACACATTTAAAATCATTAAAATTATGAATTGTTTTGTGAGATAATTAAGACATTGCAAACGTCAAGATCATGTACTAAAATGATGAAATAAGAATGATAAAGGAATGTTATACAATGAGAATTTTTAAAACTGAACCAATTTCACAAAATTCAAAATTTATTAGTTTCGTTTTTATATTTAAACTATGATTATACTTTTTAAAGTATAAACAATTGTACTTTTACTAAAATGGGGATGAAATATTTTTTCTTTCTTTATTTATTACTTAATGAAAAATGTCATCAGTTTTTGTACAAACATTTTTTCACTTATATTGATTTATTATGAAAATTATCTAGTAAAAATGAAACGAAAAATATATAATTTGGTACATTGAAGAGAAAGTTATATTATTCCAATAAAAATGACCAAATAAAGATAAAATTATGCGAATGAAAAGTAAATGAAATGAAAAATATAGATAATAATAATGAATATTTGATTATGAACTGAAGATCATTCATTGTACAGAAGCAATTGATAATGACTAAATTATAACGATAAGTTGAAAGCTATAAAGACAATAAATTTGTTATTTGTACAACGATGGTGAATAAAATATTCTCGAAATGAAAATACTTATAATTAGAAGCAGTAAAAAACACAAACGATCGAATATACATTTATTATTATATTATTCCATTATTTATACACAATTAAGTAAAAATGATCAAATAAAAATAATCATACAAACATGCTTGCATAAAGACAATCGAATTAAAATTGACAAAAGAAAAAAATGATAATAATAAAAACGACGAAATGACGAAGATGATAAAAAACAATAATAAAATGAAGACAAGCATGAAAAAACTCCGATGATTAAACGAAGTTGACCAAAACGTTGGCGATGAATTTTAAATGACCAAAAAATTAATTTAAAACTAACAATTCAAGTAAATCCAAACAAATTCAAACAAATTTGGTTCAAATTAGTTTAATCGATCTTAAATTCAGTTTTCGACTCAATTAATTGAAAACGATCATCGCGATCATTCCAGTCATAACTCGTGACTCGAAATGCTTCGTGTTGCGCAAACGTCGTTTTACGATCAACTGCCACTGGTCAAAAATATCTTGACGTAACGTCTCGCTGAATGCAAAAACGGCTTTTTGCGCCACGATCGAAGAGTGCAAAGTGAGCTGATAATTCGATACACGAAGGGCGTAAAAGAAATAGTTTCTTTGTCGTCGATCCTCTCCTCTTTTTTCGTGCCATTCTTTCGCGACTTCGCATCCACCCCTTTTCACTTTACAGGCCATCCAGCGCACCGCTCCGGGCATACATAGTCGTTGGGATGCTCGATAGGAGACGCCGCTATTCCCGTGGAATCGCGCTCTCTCCCCTGATATTAAATTATCAGCGAACGCGCGTCGGTATTCAAGATAGCGTGCCGAGGCTCACGCTTTCGCTATCGCCGCGGAGTCATTTTTCAGACCCCAAATCACCTTCGAGGACACGACGCGGTGTACTCTTGCGGACAAAAATAGCGAACCGACGCGTTCTTGTCCGTCGACGGAGCAAATTATTTAGAGTGGAGAGCGATTACGATGTAACTTTCGGGAAACGAGTGTTGGAACAACGAGGAAATGGTTGCGCAATTATGAAGTAATTACGGGTTGGATGTACAAGGTGGCGTTAGCAATTGTTGCCATTTTTAATACAATTTTGACAATTTGCGCGAAGTCGGTTTAATTCGAATACGTTGTGTCCAGTAATCGATAAGTTAAACCGTGTAAACATACTTGACGAGATTTTCTAGACGTTTAAAGAGATTCTAATTTCAACGGCAATAACTATTACGGGGACCGAAAAGTAATCCACATTTTTTTTTGCTGGCGAAAAACATTTATTTAAGAAATGTTAAATTTAAGAAATTTAAATATTTATTTATTAAAGAAATCTTAAATACTAGTCAACAAAATAATTTCCATCATTTTCCAACTTTTTAACTGAAAAATAAAATTTACAACCAAGCTTTACCTAACAATAAAACTTCCCTATTTGCGCAGAAATTTCATCGTAGAAATTTTGATTACTTTTCGGGCCCCCTAATATGTACTATAATATACAGGATGTTCAAAAATAGATATAAAAAATGCATCCCGCGTACTTGTAATACAAAAAAAAAAGAAATCAGAAAAATGTACCCAACAAAAATTCGGAGTATCTATATTTGTCGAATCGTTATGTGCGAAAGATTATAAACTATTTTTAATATCTTACACTTGTTAAAACTTGTTATACTTTGAATAAAGTGGGGATAAAATATTTCTTCTTTCACTATTTGTAACATAACCTTCAAGAAATTATTTTATTTACCAATATTTATAATAATAATACAATATGCGCGCGCCTGTGTGCGCGTGTATACGCGTGCGTGCGGGCGAGCGCGTATATGCGCATGCGCGCGCGCGTCTTTCACATTTGCGCGCGCGCGCGTCTTCGCACGCGCCCGCGTACGTGTACGTGTATCGTTCGTCCAAATTACCAAACTATATCTATATATCTACATACACTTCGACTATATATATATACATTCTATGATTATAGAACTTAACATTTGGCGGGGATTACCCTCGCTCCCTAACACCCGAAATAACTTTTGCCCATACGCAGAAATCCAAGACTTATCATTAACTTAATTATTTGGAAAATTGCACCTCGTCAACGAAATTTGTTCGCGCGGATTTAACGCGTTGTGTAACACGATCTAACTCGTAGTCGCGCGTTAATTTTAACGCCGCGTGTTATAATTTATTCTAAATGCGGTAGTGATACGGCGCGTTATGTAATAGCCTTGCTAAGCGCTTACTATAACGTGTTTGCGTTCGTATGAATCGAACCGTCGTCAAAGACGCGAGCAAATGACCACGCGCGCACGTGTTTTATGCAAATGCGAAGTACTTTCGCGTGACGCGCGCGTCGCCTTCTACACGCGTGTCGAATCATGAATGAAAAACTTGCCCGGTAAAAACGACCGAAAAATAGCGATTATCGTCGCCGCTATTCTCATTTTTACTCGACAATTTTTGCACGCGAAAATGGTAATTCGAATCACCGAACGAACGCGATCAAATTCGTGCAGATCTTTGAAACGAAATGTATTTTCGAAACAAGGCGTACTGTTTAATGAAACGAACCTCTTTCAACAAAATGTATTCTTTTGAAACAAAATGTATCTCTTGAAACAAGATGTATTTTTGTTTTAAACAAAACGTATTTACTTTTTCAGGCTTGCGCGCCGAGATACGTGTGGTTCGGCCGCAAGAAAAATAATAACACGAACAGCGATCCGAATTCGAAAACTGCAGGCGAGAGAGATCCGGTGGGAACGTGCTGGTTGACTAATTTCAATAAATCATCCTCGGAATTCTCTCCGTGTCGAACGAGTAAGTCGACAATTTATTTAACCCAATTATGCAACACTTGCTCCGCGTACACGACCAGTCGTCGTGTACCGAAGGTGATACGCGCGAAGGATTTCGTATGCAAAATTTACGTTTTATTCGACGGCCCAAATTAATGCGCGATTCGAGTCATAATTAAACTATTTTGCGCGAAGAAACGCGCGAGTCGTTTTACGCGCGCTTTCTGCGCCGTGACGATGATCGGCGACGCGACGGCGGCGGCGGAGGAGAGGCTCGTTTTTAAGGAACGTCAGAGAAATTAAGGAGAATTAGGTGGCCTTAAAAATAATGCGCGACACATGATATATCCCGGTTTGCGGTGTTATTCGGTATAACTTAGACCGTAAATATATCACCGTAATGTACCTAAAACTGTTTTCCTTTCTCACAAAAATTTCTCACAAAAAGAAAGTCGCACGATCGTTTATCATCGACGACCATATGTGTACGTATCGAAGAAGCCGTTTGCCTTTTTCAAAGATTTCTGTCCACATCGATCCGGGAAAGTATCCTCGCGGAAACAATCGTGAATAAAATTATTTCTTCACCAAAGGGATAATTTATGGGAAAATGGTTCGAAGATTATAATAAATTAAGCTTTGTACGTTGACGGAATAAAAACTGATGCAGAATTATTATTTTTCGGCCGCAAAGAAAAGATGTAAGCACTTCTTTATTTAATTCATTTTTTTTTTTAATTTTATTATGTATTTATTTATTTATTTATTAGTCTACAAGAAAATTTCTGTTGATGTTTGAAAATTAATAATAAATTTAATGAACGATCACCCATCCGAGTACTGCCTCTCTACAACTCTGCTTAACTTGGTCAATGTAACATTGTTGCTTGGTTCTACCACCAATAACATGTTCGAAAAATGTTCTAATTATAATATTCTAATAATATTTTAATATTAATAATATTAATATTAATAATATTTTTATAATATTCAAATGATATAAACGTCTGACATTAAAGTGTGGCTTTAATGTATCATTAAATGTATTAAATTTGATTTTATTTTCGAGGCTATATATTTTTATATTCGAGGCTCGTATTTATTAGGTGTACGCAATATGTACGCAAATGTTTTAGTCTGTTTTTAAACGTTATTTTTTCATAATATGCAGTAACTATAAAACAATACGAACAATATTTTTTCTCATTTCTGTCTTTACTTACCGCCACCTTTCGGGCAACTGTCGGATTTCTTCGCGAAAGAAAGATATCGGTTTCGATGAACGAATTTATCGAAAAAGAATTTTTATTTTATCAAAACATAAGCTTGATACGTTTAATAAAACATGATCCAGTAACATACTTTGAATTTATACACATAAAACAAATTACAAGGTAGAAAACAGCCCAAAAAAATGTTTAAAAATATTATAGCAAGATTAATCATTATTTAAACTGGTTATTCAATCTGTTAAAATACTTTGCAAAATTTCCGAAACGTTAGCTGAAATATTAAATAAATATTCTGAGAATATTCCAGGAAATTTAGTTGCGCTATTAAAAGTCTATTATCATTTATACTGTTTGGAAGAGAAAAATAATTACTAGTATTATTTTTCTGGTGTTATAAAATAATATTAAAATAATACTTGTTACATTTCTTTATCTTAATACAAACTTTTATTTTTCAAAAAAACGGAAAAAAGAATCGTCGATAAAAAGATAATAATTCTAGTAATTATGACCATTCGTTTCCCGCCACGGCGATAAATAAATTTAATCTTAATATCCTACATTTTTCATGAAAATAAGAACAAGGAACCCTCGCCAATAAATCGCGCGAAATGCAGCCGCTGATAAACCGTGACGGCTTCATTAAAATCTGAAATCAAAGAGCGGTATTTCCGCCGGGCTTTCCTCGAACCGGCCATAACGCGCCGCGCGCAGTTAATATGTCGTCGACGATTATTTAACCGTCCGTGTAATAGACGGATAAATAAATACGAGTGCCGGATAAGACGAACGAGCGCGCAGGCGCGCGCCAATGTCCGACCCGGGAAGAAGGCGCGCGAATAATGCGTCAACCGGGACGGCTTTTAACGCCTCGCGACGAAAAAACCGCGAGACCGGCCGTGCCGGCCTGAAATGAGAAACGCGAAAAGAAGCGGATGAAAAAGGACGCGCAGCGGACGCCGCGGCGACTATCGTTCTCGCAAATTGTTTAATTGCGACGCCGCCTTTATAGCCCGCGCGCGAGGAATTTCCAGCCGATGAGCTCAGCCGTCCGTTCGAACGCGACGGCAAAAATTTTGCCCTCGGCGGTAATCAAATTCGCGAACTTTGAATTCCCCCGGGAATCGCGGGGCGACGAGCGACGCGCGATCCAATCGGATTCGACGTAACCTCGCTTACGAATAGGTTGCGATTTGTTGGTCGAATCATTTTTCGAAAAAGTTCAGTAATTTAATTTATATCGTAAGATTGACGCGCGTTTAAAGCGCACGAAATATTATAAAATATAACCTAAAAAATCGTTGGGTTATACTTTGCAAAAGTATGTAGCAAGGTCCAAAAGTTCTCCGCCTGTCTTATACAGCACGTACGCAGAAGACTTCGAATAGCGGCTATATAAAGCGTAAGGTGAAATGTCAGTCGTGTGAGAAGCTCGTAATCTATTTCTCTCGCACGATGAGTGTATTTTTCATTCGTTTTGTCGCAACATTCATTAATGACCGCGGCAAAAAATATTCTATGAATTTCGTTAGAAATATTATTGGATATTTTTAGAACAGTTAAAATAATTGCGATAAATTCTTTTTACTTAAGAAGAGGTCGTTATAAGTGGTGGGGACATTCGTCCACTTCTAAGTCGCGTGTTCCAACTTCGATTTCTAATTACGCTATTTTTTCCATATTGAT
>JABFPC010000191.1:0-10371 GCA_022817565.1 Chromoteleia sp. ZL-2020
TATACCACACTGATCATTTCTATATGTGTATATATTATTTACATTAAAGAAAATTCATTATTTAGGACAAGTTCTGAATTTCAACACCATAAGTAGTTAAGATTTCACCTTAAGTTCGAATTAATCTTTTGAATCTTTTGGGTCCAACAAAAGAGTTGGTCCCGTTCTTGAGAAAATTAACGGTGAATAAATTTTATATTACAATTTCATTGAATTTGAGGTTCTTATATTTAAGCATTTGACAATTAATTTCCTATATGAGAAACAGATTCAAGCGTACCCTCTAGCGGACAAGAATTAAAATGTATACAAATATTTAAAACTGTATTAATAAAAGATAATGAAAAATAATTGTTTAATTAAAAGATGTTCAGTATTAAATAACATGTACCTTCAATTAATGAAACAATTTTGAACAATAAACGAACGCGCTTTCATTTCATATATAAAAAGACAATATTCGTTTCAAAATTATGACTTTTTGTTTTACGGTTTAGTAATTATTCATTTTAAATTATAATAATCAATGATTGTTTGAATTTCTTATATGTAAATATTAATTTTATTGTTAAATTATTAACAATTTTGCGTTTTTAATTACTGTAATGTTAAACTGTAAAAATAAACAATCAAAAGCTGTATATAATCTCATTTTTTTTGTAATTTTATGTAAAAGACTGATACGCGGTTTTATAAACAGGTATTTTTCATTACATATTAGTATATTTGATCGATCCTTTTTTATTAACACTAGAACTACCAACGATTGACGTTGGTAAAAATGTTTTTCTATTTTTTTCTATTTCATTTAACAAAAATTCAAAATAAATTTAATATTATTATAATAGTTATAATTAAAGAATAAATGACAAGCTTCAGAAAAAAAATATCTTGAAGACCAGTAATAATTATAAAAAATGACAAACCAGTCATTTTGATCCGCTTAATGGTTCTATTGTTAAAGTTTAAAATTTTAATGATAAAAATGACACATAAATCAATTATCTAAAATTATTTACAAGTTGTTAGTTTTTAAATCTAAATTTAATTGATGTATAGTAATTTATTATTATTACTATACTACTATAAATTTAATATGTTATTACTCACATCTTTAGTGAATGACCGATAAACAAAAAAGAATGGCGAAAATAGAATGAATAAAAAGAAATTTTTTCTACAAAGAATGCTAAAAACCATAATAATAACACGAGGATAATAAGGGATAACGAAATCATCCTAAAAGTGATTAATCAAAACACCTTAAAATTACAATTCATTTAACCATAATATAACCACGTTTGAATAAAATAATTTAAATCAAAGTCAAAGTCAAACTATTTATTAGTCGAGAAGTGTTTTGAATATCTTGAATTATTAACAAAATTATACGCATTTATCTAATATCAATTCCGATTTTAATATAATTTAAAATACATATATCGTGATTTACTCATAAAATTTTGCACGAAAATATAATAAAAATTTGGATTTAGTTTTTTTTCGTATTTGTTTATTGATCATTTGCTATTGGTATCTCAATTTAGAAAAGTATCATTTAGTATAGATAATATCAATAAAATCATGATTTATAGATAATATTAAAATAATAAAAAAATATAAATATACATAGAATATAACTATATCGTATTGTCTGTCATTATTTGACAAGACGTACCATAAATGTGATTATACGCTTTTTACATCTTTACGGCATTTGCTAATTGAAATAAACAATCAACTCACTGTTCAAGGTAAACATATTTTATTTATAAATCTTCATTCTTCTCTATCAATGGCATATGCAAAACGCATATACTACATAATTTTGTCACTTCAGTGAGAAACACAGTCTTAATCAAATTTGCACAACAAAGTACAAGCAAATTTACAATTCGGATCATTTAATAAAATAAAAGTATTTTAATTTTAATTTTTATAAATGTAAAGAATCTAAATTTCATTTCAAATTATCGAACAACAAAAACTTATTAAATAATTGCAGTATTTAATATCAATATTACCTACATTTGATGGAATAAAAAATATTGGTGGGAAATATATGAATGATTATTATAATGAAGTGTCTTAACAATGGTTACACGTGAGTATCAGTAATAC
This sequence comes from Chromoteleia sp. ZL-2020, assembly GCA_022817565.1. NCBI lineage: Eukaryota > Metazoa > Arthropoda > Insecta > Hymenoptera > Scelionidae > Chromoteleia > Chromoteleia sp. ZL-2020. The sequence continues at coordinate 2,122 of JABFPC010000191.1, forward strand.
GACCGACTATATTAGTTACTTTGGGAAACAGAGAGCGTGAAGCTATACAAGTATAATCGCTATTGATCGCAGAGCTTTATTTCCGTATCAGCAGTATTAGCATCTTATTCACATGCAATAATATATCAAAAAATACATTTCGAATCACGAGTTTGGATAAATAAACTCGCTTGAGAATTGCGATTGACTTTTTTTCGCTTTTCGAATAATATTGTATTGCACGCATTTTTGGTCAACTTTCAACCAATTTATAACGACTCACGAGAGTAAATTACAAACGTGTAACGATCATTACTATAATTTTAAACTAAAATTTGATAAATATTCATAACGAATAACTTTTAGCTACGGTTATTTTCTTCAAGTGCAATTTTTTGTTGTTTCTGGCACTTAGTTTGAGGTCGCACGAAAAATGTCAGTAATTTACGTGCTCTTGAACTCTTATCTTGCAACATGAAATTGTGAACAAAGTGTTTTTATAACGCACCGTCGTAAACAAAACTATTAGTAAATCGGTCGATTTATTGTAAAGTAGGCTTTTCAATTTGTAAAGATCAATTGAAACGTGTTAGACATCTTTCTTATTTATATGTTCGTATATGTTTATACAAAAATTAGACTTATTTTTTTTTTTTAATTAACAATTATTTACTCGTTGGAAGCAACATGCATGAGACACGATTATTACGCATTAAAAATTCAAATAGTATATTTGCGTAAAGAAATTTTTTTCTTGACTGCATTGAATGGAGTGGCATCTCGTGGCTCACATTTGCATGCTCATGATTCAGCACTGCTTATCAAAGCAGGAAGCATATCTATATATGCACACGCAGACAAACGTATATTCCGTCATCCATGACTCTCACCCGATAAGATAAAAACGAGCAGCGTCAATCGTAATGAACTAATCAAACCTATTTTCTCGCGTGGACGATTGTGATATTTATAATCACGAAATGAGCTGAGGGACAATTTTTTATTGCAGCATTGTTTCAGCGAACGATGAAGTTGGATTAACTGCTTTACAAATTGAAATATAACATTTATGAATTGTTATATTCAAATTATAATTCATAATTACAGTTTCAATTTGTCTTTAATATATTGATGGTAAATTACAATCAAAAGGCAACAAAAAAGTTAAAACATTTGAAAACGAAATGGAAATGAGGTATATGTACCTTATTTCCCGATTAAAATTTCTCGACGGTTGTTATTTTCAATTTCGAAACGAGAGTTATTTTGACGCAGGAAGTTTCTTATTTCTTAAATAAGTACAGGAAAATAAGATGGAAAGCTTATTCAACGTGCCCTCGTTTTATGATTTTATTATGCTTCAGAAGTCAACGAAATGTTTGTTAATTAAAATATTTGATAAAATTATATTTTTTTTATAATTAACAAGGAAGAAACATTAAAAGCTCGTGTGAAATAATGAAGATAAATAATATATTGCAATCGTAATTTGCAAAATATATTTTAAAAATTTAATTTTATGATTATTAAAGTTCAATTAGGCGTGTAATAAATATGAAATATTTTGTGTGAAATGAAATTGTGTGCATGATAAAAGGAATATATGTGAATCATCAAGTAAAAGTTGAATCAACAGTTGTACATAAATCGGATATACAAAAAGATATTGCTTTCAGTTAAACGTCCGGAATCTCAATATATTTATTTTTATTAGTCTGTATAACAATTACTTAAATTTGCATAGATATTGATATTAAAAAGTTGAAAGTTTAACTACCATTGACATATTTTATATGTACATCTCATATAAAGTGAAATATGAGTGAAAGTAAGATACAATGAATGAACTTGAACTTTGAATTTTAATTCTGTAAAATTAATTTTTTAATACTACAAGTAACTAAATGAATTATGTCATATTGACACTTGAACGTCCGACGATTAATTAACTTGTAGTTATAAAATACGCAATTATAGCGTTTGACACAAAAGAGGTATTATATTAAGTTTAAGAAACAATAAACAAAAGCACACATTAATGCGACACGGGGTGTTTAAGTATTAAGAGCCACTGTGTAAGGAATTAATTTTTATACTGATTTAGATATGTAACAAAGCAGCAATTCTTTTATATATTCTTCAAATAAAAATCACACAATACATAAAAAGAATATGTAACGAAAGTGATTTTTATATTTTTAGATGGGAGATTACTCAGTATCTTTGAAAGCGCCAGGCCGTAACAAGCACTTCAGGGTACATGTAGAGGGCGCTTTATACTGCATCGGACAGAGAAAATTCCACACGCTGGATCAGCTAGTAGACCATTACCAACGAGCACCGATCTACACCAATAAACAAGGCGAAAAGCTCTATCTTGTGCGGCCCTTGCCCAAAAGCACTCCCAATAGCAACGGTTGTTAGGCCAATCACTTATTTCTATTGTGAAACAAAAAACAACAAAGAATAACAAAAATACAAGAAAGATTAAAATAAAAAAGGAAATCATTTCATTCGAACGCTTTAGGAATAACATAAATGATAAATACACAACGCCTGCCTAGTAATATTGATATCATCTCGTACATTTATACATAACAATTAATATAATTGGTGAGCTCATATATTAGTGTTTTGTCATGATTTTGGATGGCCATTCGCGCGGAAACGCGGCGGAAGGTGGCGCAGCGCTTGTTCGCTCCGTCCAACGCTCGCAGCGCCGTCTGTAACATACCGAGAACGATCGCTTTACGAATTAACGCAATTCATGAGTCTATTTATTATAAATAAATCTATATATACAACTAAGCGATATATATATTATTATTTATTCGTTAAGTTTATCAGATATTCGTAATATCCGAAAGGGAATTTATACGTTCGCCACTGCGAGACGATGTCACGCGACGGCGATATGGATAACGCGTTCTCTATTTTCTTTCTTTTCGGTTGTTCGTCACGAATTTTGCGTAATTTCTAGTTTCTTTCGGCGAGAGAAAAATATAAAAAAGGACAAAAAAATCACATTTACTTAGGTAATAAGTTTCTTTGACTTTGTCTCTTTATCGATGTTTTATCTTCCTTTTGTCGTCTTTCCGCGTCATTGAATGTCGATTATTTATTACCATAAGTAATACGAAACAATTCAATTGAAGGAAAGCTTCTTCCGATTGTACTAGACATCGCGAAACGACACGTCGATCTAATTGATACGCGCGTCCTCACTTCATATCTACGTATCGCATCGTCACCATTTATGGGCAGCATCGGCATTTCACGGCGCATCGTTAAATTCGTGTTAAAGTATTTTGTACGCGAACCCTTCTTACCCCGCGATTGATATTCGAATAAGACTGAAGATTTTTCTACGCCGTCGTCAGTATCGAATGAGTGAATTTTTTACGAATCGCGTGGACGTTGCGTTGCTATTCAGGTTTCTCGGGATGCAATACAATTTTGGATACGCGCAGTTTTGCGTGCGACCGATAGAGTGTAATGTTTTGAATTTATGCGAAATGGAACCTTTTTTTATTGGGAGAAGATGCGTTGCACGGTATGTAGGTATATAGGAATGACAATGGCTTTTTGATGAGAATTGATTTTTCATGGAAGTTTAGAAAATGGAGAAAATAGCGTATCTCAAGAGTTTTGTATTTTAACCTTTGCAGACACTCAAAGTATTTCAAAGCATAATTATTAATTTAATTTAGTTACTTAAAAGTTGGATTTTATATAAATATCATTATATAGAAATACTATTTTTCAATTATGTAAGAAATATTTTAAGTACTATATAATTTGTTCATTCATAATACAATTTTTTGTGAAATAGATGACTGTCTGTGCAGGATTAATTTGGGTGTTACTATTAAAGCTTCATTTACTTTGGAGCGTTGCTTGAATTTGTTTTCTTAAACTTTCGTTTCGTCAAGATCCTATTTCTTGAATAAGACACTTTCCTAATGAAGTCAATATTTTTATGTCTTTTATACAAGAAAGTTTCCGCGAAACGCAAAGTGCAAGTCAATTTCAAGCAAACCTTTAATGAATTTTATCGTAGTTACACAAAGAATGTGTACATTATAGTAAGAAACAATAAAAGATCTCAGCGTTCACTATTTCATTTGTATTTCCAACAACTATGCAATACTCTAATATAAAATCGTTTATAAAGAAATTACTTCTTGAACAATCAATTCCACCAAAAAAACTGAATCTGTTTTAATAAAAAAAAATTGGCCAAACTCGATGTAGAACTAACTTTTGTACTACATACAATTGAATTAAACCTAAAGTCAAATTAACGTTGTGTTAATACAAAAAACGTATTTGTCCGTTAAACAAAAAAAGATAAAGGAAACATAATGAAAAATCGTGCAATCTAGTTCGCCGAAATTAGCATGCGTAAAATGACGTGTTGCGAAGTGACGCTGCTGTCTTTTTTTACGACTGTAATCGATGAGTGAACATGAAAAAAGTTACACGTAATCTCTAGACTGCAAGTATAACGAACAAATAATAATAATAATACTAATAATAATGCAAGTATGAATGATTGATCGACATAAGTTAATGCAAAGACTAAGTGTTCATTTGTGATTTTGTATTTATTAGAACATTTCTATATATAAATGAATAAAACATATTTAAGTGTGCATCTCGTGCACTGTATTTTTTTCTTTATTTTTTTTATTCCCACAATTTGTTTCTTTCACTTTTCATAATCAATTGTTTTGTATCACAAAATTCTCAACTTTTTGTATCATTATCTTCATAATGATAATAACTGAGGTAACGCGATTAATTGAGTCTCAATTAAAAAACATTGTCTAATCAACCGCATGTACAATTTCGGACAAATCACAAGTTCAATTAATCGCGCAAACCTGTCGTAATTACATATATAATATATATATAATTCATAATAATTTCTCAACATCAGCCTCATTTTTATAAGGGAACGAACATCGTTGCTTCGAGTTTTTCTTTACTTGTTCTCTTTGACTGTTTTTTGTTCAGTTTGATTATGCGCGTATGACGTTTTGTTCAATTTGCTCAGCATATACCGTAAAAACTTACGGTTCAATTGTCATGGAAGCGTAATTCGAAGACAATGATTACTCCCTTTTTTAAATATATAATCGGAAATGTTTCGTTATGCTCGATGCAAAAAACTCAAAGTGGCGCATGCGCCTTCCCAACTAATGATAGCGTTCTTTTGTTCTTCCTTATTCTGTTTTTATTTTTCGTAAATTTTCTTTCTCAGTATTTTCTAGTCGACACTTTGTATAACTTTAAACTACGCCATACAATGTAAAAAGCTAAAATATACAGTTAACCGCGTAGAAGAAGCGTATTTGTAACAGTAACAAACATTAATTTCGCGTTTCTCAATATCGGCAATTATAACCATTATAATTGTTACTTTTAGACTTGTAAATTGTATTTCTAAGTAAAGTGGATTCTTATGCGAGTAAGAGATTTTATGCTCCTAAAATAAATGGCACTAACTGCCAACAAAGTCATGTTCTGTCCAACAAATTTCGTTCGCTCACTTTCTTTTGGATTTTATTTTTTATTTCAAAGCTAGAAGACATTTTAGTTAGACGATAAACTCTCTTTGCTATTTTTCTGATCATAAGAAGGGGTTGTTCGAATTTCTTGACATATCACTAACTCCTGATCCCACCTGTAAAAACAGAAATCATATTGTTAGTTCCTAAATAAATATAGAAAGGATCACCGAACCGATACACTTGTTTAACATAAATTTCTACTCACCATAAAAGGATTCGCATGATACGCGGTCACGGATGGTTGCCATGTTTTACCGGAGAGAGATGTCATTAGTTGACTAGATGAAATGACATCTTCATTGTTTTCAGATTCTCTTCCAGACCACAGTGAATCTGTAATTATTCCACATGTTTTCATTTGATTCAATACGTATATTTATATAACATTCAATAACGATTGCTTTAATGTTTCTTCTTTTTTTTTCATTACATCGATTCATCATATAAATATTTGCACGCGGAATCGATGCGTGTTTACGATTATAATTGCGCTTTATTTTTTCCTGGCTGAATCATGTATCAAAATATTGTAGAGACGAAAGTCATTATTTGTCAAATAACGTGCGAACAATCGTCGACTCACCGTTATTCATCGCGAAGTGTGCCGGCCGGAATGGATTTGTGCAAAACGATCTGTTAATCGGTTGTATACTGTTATTGCCTAAATTAAACGATGGTCGCCACAGGTCTCCACACGTAAACGGGATCGAAATCACGTGAGTCGCTGTGTTGTTGAAACTGCTCCAATTCAAATTTGGTGCTGTGAATAAACAAATTATTGCAATTTGTATTGCTTGATAAAACGAGTATTCAGTTTAATAACAAATGAAAAAAAGTCTAACTTTTATGTATCCATTAATTTAGCGGAACAAAATATACTTTAAAATAGAAATAATATAAGAACATAAGTTCCAATACTTGGAAATATTAAAAATACTGTAACTACAATTTTTTAGTTGAATAAAATTTATTGGATTTTCGAGCTGTTTATGCTCGATGTGTCATAAATTTATGAGGGAGAAAAAATATGTTCTGCTCGGAATAGAAATAAATTGCATGAATCATCCGGTGTTTACCATTGGAGTTGTTGGAATTCCACGTGGTTTTGGACAGAGAGTTTTCCTCTTTGAGTTGGGCTTGCTTCATCAGCGAGTCCAAATCTTTGAGTGCGGCGTATCGATCCTCTGGTGGCGGCGCGTTTATCCCATTTAAATTCGAGGTCAAAGATCCCGCTTTGTGATCGAACTGCAAAGTTTCCGTGTCTGAAATCAAAATCAACGATATGTTAGAGAACTGTATTTGATGAATATACAATAATTAATTAATCAATATTTATAACACTACGTCATCTGATAGATTTTTTTTTGTTTTGAAATTCGAAATAACCATTTACGTAACTGACATAAAGAGTATTGGATATTTACAGAGCGCTATTTTTACTTTTGTTGCTTTTTTTCCTATTTTTTTCTTTTTTTTCTCTCTTTTTTTCATTTCTTGTTAAAATTGTGCCGATAATTGTGGGAAAGGGAAGACTATTGATCACACCTGGGAAATCTTCGTAACAGTTACGTCATTGATGATAAAGATTGTATATTGAATTAAGTTATAAAGGTCGGTACATTGTGACATTTATTCTCGCGAAAATACTACAAAGAAACGAGATTGCGAAACAATAGAAATAAGTTTTGCCCTGTATCAATAATTATAGAAAATACCATCATTTCCGCTACTTTGTTGCGTGACAAAAAATTGTCGTTTTAAAAGAAATGCGGGCTGCGCAAAGTATGAAAACTTTTTTTACGTTTATATAATATTGCTGCTTCGCACAAGATGATTTACGAGAAATCATTTGATTGTTTTGTAATGAAAAATTGTAAAGATGATTTCCAGTTATTTTATGGATAAAAAGAGACAGAAAACAATTAAGCGTGAATAAATGAATATAAAAAACTGCTGAATAGTAATGATTGGTGCTGTGAGAAGTCGTTTTCTATTTTCTAAAAATATTTTTCACTTTATAAATTTACAATAAATATTCACTGGAGCTATAAAATGTTTTTATTTCAGCAATAAGTTTAATTCTAATTTAACACATAAAAAGATTTGTGTTCTTATTCTTATTATTATAAGATATAACTTTAAATATGGATGAAAATAATGGGACTGCTTATGCTTTATTTGTTTATAATTAGTATTGTTCGAGTTTTGTAGTGTTACGTTATTATTTAAAGTTCCCTATTTTTACAATAGGATATACATATTTGGATAAAACGTTTAATAAGTAAAATGATCACGATGATGCAGATACCTAATATAAAACAAGCAAAATTTTATATTTATAATTTTCATACATGCTATTAATAATATTAAATTGGCAAATTGCAATATTAATATTTTTTACCAAAAAATATTTTTGTAATAGTTTGGATTAATAATAAAGGTTAACATAAATATCAAATATATTAACAGTTGTTGTGAAATTAACGTTATAATTACATTTCAGCTAGTCATTTAAAGTCATGAAACTTAAAAAAAAAGAAGTAATTAAATTTTTCTATTCTATACGTAATTAATCTTCATATAACATGATAAAAAAATGTGTAGAAAAAAAGAAATAAACATTGGTATTTCAATTCAAATCGTAAAAAATTTATAAAAAAACTTGAAACACGAGAAATAACTGATAAAAAGAGCA
>JABFPC010000192.1:0-10363 GCA_022817565.1 Chromoteleia sp. ZL-2020
CAACATAAATGTTTTTTCCGCAAATTGAGTTATTCGTATTGAAAAATGAATCTTTTGTACGTCAGCAAAATTTGTCACTCGAATTAATGTTTAACTTTTAACAGGATTTTCCTCTTTATCTTGTAATTAAAATTGAATTCTCATCATTTTTACTACTATCAAATGTAACTCGTCAAAATGAATAATAAATTTAATATTATTTCAACATTAAATATAATAAGATACGTAAAGACATATAAGGTGCTTGAAAATATAAGTAAAACGTGTCATTCATTTTATTAGGTTTATTATATAACGTATACAAAATAATTATACAATATAGAAAATAACTTAGAAAATAATTTTATTTGATTTTTTAAACAAAACACATTAGAATTTATAACTTCTATGAAATCGTCTATTCGCTACACAAAAAAGTAACAAGTCTTCACATCTAATTTTCCTCGAAACATTTCAAAGCGGTTTTTGTGGGTCGAATTTAATCATATGCGATGAAAAAATGCCGTTAATATAATTTACGAAATAGTACGGGCCCCTAATCTAGTATTTCGAATCGCAGTTACGTCACCGCATATACGTAGTAAATGTTCTCCAAAAGTTCTCGGCCCGTCCTATTTTGCGTATGTACGGAAAAATGTGAATAGCGGTTATACGAAGCTTAACGTTAGAGATGCTAACACGCTCGGCTTCATTCTTACACGTTCAGTCTTGTATTTGTAAATACAGCGTATACATAACCTGTACGCGCTATGTCATGTTTGGAGTACCCGTATGTCAAATATCGAATTTTATGTCATCAGATTCTTAACAAAAAGCCTAATGTAATAGACCAACGAAAATTGAGAAATGCTTTCGTAAAGTGTACGACGATATTCGACTGTGAAGCAAAAGGTCCCAATTTTTATAATGGGAAGAGAATCTCTCGAAGACTATCCTGCAGCAGTCACGGATCAGAACATTAGGATTATCTAGCAAGAAGTGCCTTCTTATCGACGACTAAAAGAGATTGCTGCGAGACTGGATTTGTCAAAAACAACAGTTTTATGCATCCTTTGTGGACGTTTGTTTATAAAAAAGGTCAGTTTGCGGTGAGTTCCCAAAATTCTTTCTGCGCTTCAGAAACAACAACAGGTTAATTGCGCTCGAGCATTTTTGGAACATTCTAACTAGAATGAAGAAGAAGTTTTGCAGTCTGATGTGACTGGAGATAAGACTGTGGACTTATATTGTGATCCTCTCTCCAAAAGGGAGTCGATGGAATGGCGTCGTGCTGGCGAACCTTCTCTAAGGAAGACAAATATGTCATAATCAACGAAGAAGATTATGGCGACTATATTTTGAGACTGTGGCTGTATCTTACTGATCGATTTCAAGGGGAGATATATTATGGCAAATGCTGAATATTATGTTAACCTAATTTAAAAACTTTGGGAAACCATAAAAGAAAAAAGGAGGGAAAACTTTCCAAAAGCGTGCGGAGCACACTTCATGACAATTCACCTGTCCACACTGCGTACTGTGCGAAGGCTGCTATTCAAGAATGCGGCTTTACCGAACTTCCTCGTCCACGGTACAGTCCAGATCAGGTCCCCAGTGATTATTCGAAATTAAAATCTGATCTTCGTGGATGCGACATTAACGGTAATAAAGAGACCCATGAAGCTATTTTAGAACATTCTAAAGTCAAAGATAAAAAGTATTTTTTTGAGGGTAAAAGAAAATTTGCAGTTGTAACAAATACGTCGCAATGAAGGGAGAATGTATTGAAAAATAATATATATTCATTATTTATTGGATATTATTTTATTGATCAGGCCGAGAACTTTTTTTTACGCACTTAATAATTACTTATTTATTATGTTTATAATAAATATATTAATTTTTATTGTTACTCATTACGTATATATATTAATAAAATGAATAATAATAATAAATAAACACTTATTAATATACGCAATTAATATACGTAAATGAGTATGCTAATAAAAAGTGCAGGAAAATTTTAAGTACAACTATTAATATTTACTTGACGTTCAAAAAGAGTCATAAAGTACATGTTTACTTGTTGTTTCAATTAGGATAACAATTTGATGTGACTCATATCATAATTACTAATAAATTTAACATATTTCTATGTTATGAAACGTCACAAATACATCTATGTATTTAATTTTACATGTATTGATTGAAAAACCACAAAGTGTTAATTAAATACGTTTTATTTGACTGAATAAAATCAAGCTGACTTGAATGGATTAAAATCAAATTAAACATATCGAAGAATCTAGTTAAATTTAACCAGAATTAGTAAGTTTGATTTATTATGATTAAGACATCTAATTATCGTGGTTTTCTGGCTCATCTTACTAGATTTTACGTTCGAAACCAGAAGAGTCATTATTTTACTATTAATATTAATAGTAAAATTGATAACTCAATAAACCAAATTTTAATAATAAAAAAAGAAAAAAATTAAATGGAAAATCAGTTTTATTAACACATCCGGACATAATGTTTAAAGTCCAAAGAATAAAATCAGCTTAACTAAATTATATTTGGATTAAGATAGAAATTGTAAGATCAGTCGGTTACTGTAATTAGAGCAAATATACACATTTTCTTCGATTTTCTGATCAAATTAAACAGAATTACATTTTTCAACCAGAATAAAATAGTTGTAACTTTCAACATTTTTCTTGGATATTTTTTTATACTGCTAAAAGTACTAATCGGAATAGTCTGAATCGAATTAAAATATTTCCAGTCTTGGTCATTAAATGACCACTTGCTTTCCAAACAAACTTATCTGAGTTACACATGATGAGCAAATGTAATAATATTTCCCAATCGGAGCCGAAATAGAAACGCAAATTCATGGTATTTGTCATTTAATCGTCAACTGGTCGACTTTGATTTCGCGACTGTAGATAGATTAATTAATAAATGGGTGGAGGGGCAAGTTAATAAACAATTTTCTTTCGCGAATAATCGTCGCGTTGCTTGCGACGACAATTTGGCATTATAATTTGGCATATTTGTATTATAAAATCGCTTCGATATTTTGCCTTCGATGCCGGGGAATTGTAATTGAAATTTGTAACGAATGAATTAGATGCGCGGCCATTAAAAAGTTAATTAATCGAAAATGTTGGATACTTCACGGGCAACAGGTACGAAGACTTGGCAACACCGTGGTTGGATCAAATGTAAACAACTTGGCGATGTACAGCCGATAACAAAAATCACGCCACACTGGGCCGGTACAATCCCGACCAAAACGACCAAGCAAAATAATACGATTTTTACAAGAAATTTCTGGAAAATCGTTTCAATATTGTAAAATCTCATTTTAAACATTTCGAAGTGGTTCTATTACGTTTATGCAATTATACTTGAAACGTGATATCAATTTGTACATCCGATACGCGTAACAAGTAATTGCACAAACATTCGTGTAAGAATTGGCTAATTGTGCGCATCAATTGCAGCGATTATTGAAAATGAATCGAGGCCTTTATTTAATTGATGTAAAATGTTAAGTTATATTTGTGCAATAATTGCCTAAACACGCGTATAGACAATTTGATGCAGTGACTAAGCAAGTATTATGTCGTCCCAAAAGTTTCTTTCGCAACCTGCCCATATTTTTGTGTACGTTTTACTTACTAATAAAACGAAGGAAACTTTTCGGACAACCCAATATTTCTTGTAATGATATCTAAAAGTTCATCTGGTTTTTTTTTTTTATTTCTTTGGAAACCGATAGACAATCGCAGTTCCTCGAAATACGTTAGAAGCAAATCAACCGTGACAATTTGTCTACAGATTTGGTGAAAAAGGAACCTTCGAAATTGTCAAGGTCATCCCTAACCTGCATCAATTTTCGAAAAAAAGATCTAACTTTCCATTCTTAAAGCACTTTATTGCTTTCGTTTTCTGCTTTTTTCCTTTTTTCCTGCTAGGTAACTTTTTATTTTTATAAGCCGTCGTTGGGAATAAAGGTGCCAAAAGCAGAACAAGAATTTTGATTTGAAGAACAAGAAGAATTATAGGTGCCCTATGCGTATCCTGCCATTCAGAGAACAAAGATTTTATTTGACACGATATTACGCAAGAAAAGGTGTACGATGCAAATGTAGGAACACATTAAATTCGTATCAATATGTTAATTTAATTTACACCATCAGTTTTGTATCGACTTTAAACGGAACTCAATTTTGTGGGTCCGAAGTATATGGTCTTTTAGAAAGAATGCCTTAATCATTAAACCTTAAATGTAGTGGAATGAGTATTTCAATACAAGACATTTTTTTCAATTCAAGCAATCGAGAAATTAATTTGAGTAAACTAATCCAACGGATCGATCAAAAAGCCATTTTTTATACTTCTCTGAACGTTCTCGACCTGTAATCAAATGAATCAACGTCAGTGGAACGCAGCAACGTTTGTTTCAAAAAGCGTTAGTTTGCATTTCTTCTCTCTGTCTTTCGTTCTTTCTCACTTCGAGCATATTGCAACACGCTGAACCTTATCTGAGCGTTTTGTATCTTAATGAAGCTCAAGTATTGTTTATAATGTTCATACAAAAAGAAAAAAAAAATGTCGACGTGACGACTATCAGGCACAGCGAGTAATCGTTCGTCTAATAAAATTATTTTCAACTTGTAATTGCATTGAATCGCTTTCTGGGCCTCAGAAAGCGTTATGTATTGAGAAAGAAAAAAAGTTAACATAATTTCATGTAGTTTAAACAACTTATTAACGCTGGAACAAATGATATTTTTTGTTAAAAATGTGTGCAAAATTCTGGTTAAGAAATATAAAGTCCCGTGTTTTTCTTTCGATTAACTGTGGATTATTCTTATCTTTAGCCATGGATTATCTCTGATAGTAACCTTTGGTACTAATCTTTAAAATCAGCCAAAGGTTGTCCGTATATTATCTTCAATTTTAGTTTAAGTCTATTTTCATTATCAGTCACGAACTATCCTTAATAGAATCCAGGAGTTATCCTTACTGTTAGTCACGTGCTGTTCTTAATATTATCCATAACTCGTCCTCGCTATTAGCCACGAGTTGTCTTCATTAACCACGTATTTCTCCTATTGTTAGCCATGGATTATTCATTGCATTACCAGCCATGCCGTTACTAACATTATTCGTAGGTTGCGTTACCAAATCCTAGTTATAGTTCCCCCCTCCGCCGATTATAAATTACCAGCCTTATTATTTTTTGTAATAGTTTTAACTAAAAGTATCATAATTTAAAATTAAATTGAACCACTTGGATCAGTTGCCAGAAATAGTGTCATTATTTTGTAAAACGTGGGGAAATGTATAGCAGAAAAAATGGCCAATAAAAGTCACAAATTGCGCATAAAAATGGGCTTGAATATCTGAAAAGTAATTTGCAAGGAACACAAGTACTTCCGTGTCGCGAAACGACTTCAAAATTGTTTGCATAAATATTAATCGTCGCATCGTAAAGCAAATTTGCCGTAGGTCAGCGGGAACATTGATCTAGAAATTCCTATTACGAGCAATTGCAGAATAACAACAGCTTTGTGTCTAGCGGCGAGTTGGTTACAATGTCCCGAGTGCCGAAGTAGGTTAAAACAGTAGCACACGTATTTAACTTTCGCTGTTACTGGTACTTTTGCTTTTCAATGGCTGTCGTAAAACTTGCATGTATAAATACGCTTCATGAAGTTTCTGCATTGTCTTATAAAACGGCCAATGATTTATGGCCGCGCTAACGGATTATATAAATATTAAATAATGTACGTTTTGAGCTCTGCATATTGCATTTAAAATGCCACTTGTAATGTCATTATTGACATTTCGTTACGCAACGTGACACTAAGGCATACAGGAATTGGAGTACGGGATCGTTTGCATTTACGCGCAGCTTTTGGCTTTACATTTGATGCCATTTATTTTGGACTTTATGTTGGTATGAATAATAACGGTCTTGCACAATGTTTGTTTCAATGATATCAATTTATGATGCTGATGTATTTCTTGAACAATTATTCGATTCATTCATGTTAGCCGTTAAAATTTAAATTCGAGAGAGAAATTTAAGATTCAGTTCGAAAAGATAAGGTTAATTTAAGATAATGACGTTTGAAGACCAAATTTAAAAATATTGTCAAAGTTAGCGGCAAAGATAGCAATAATACAAATAACAGGTTTTTTTAATTCGCATTAAATTGAAAAACGTCCATTAAAATGGTTGTTAAAAATCGTGACATATTTTAATGATCGATTAAATATGTTGGGATATTAATAACTTAAAGTATATTTGCGTAATTATTCTAGAAATATATTGTTCTAAAGGCTTTTTTTTATTGAAAAATATTAAGCTAATCAATATTAAACTAAAAATATCAAAATGTTACTCCTAAACGATATTTCAAATACATTTTAAATTATGAACTATTGTATATTTCTACATTAAAATTAATTGAATGAACACTTAAACACGATAAATGAATATTTAAATAAATAAAAATGTAAGCTTATACCGAAGTATTGAAAATTATAATAAAAATCAATGGGAGAGATAAAACTATAAAAAAACTACATTTTACAAATGAATAAGTACTTTTCATGTGAACTTAATGTATGTTTAATGAATTTCATTTTTTCGTAATTACGAAATTCGTTCCGTAAGACATAATTAGAAACAATATTTAACGATTTCTTTTTTTCTTTTGTTTGTATTGCATAATAATGAATAACATTAATTGTTCTTTAGATGAAACGGATATAAAAAAGAAAGAAACTCTAAGAGTTCGAGTAAATGAATATATTAACAGAGCGGAGAAATTGAAAAATATGTGCCTAGGTGATTCTAAAGAAGCAGATACGTCGTTATTGGACTCATTGAAAGAACGCAAAACTTTGCACAAAACAACTAGTCTGGATGCAAACTTCTCGCCTTCGTTTGGAGAATTACGTACGTTCAATAAAAATGTGTTTAGACTGCAAATCAGTCGTCTACACCGATGAATCGTCTATCCTAACGCAGTTACATTAAATTAAGTGCCATTTATCATTATCAATTCATCATCTGGGCGAACGGTAAAAGAGTAAATTTGAAATTGAAATTGCAGCGCGAATGCTATTATAACTCATTTACAATTAAATAACGGATCAAAATGATCAATATTATTCGAGCACAAATATTGTCAATGGTATATTCGATTAATACGATTTCTATAGAAATTTTACTCTTTTTCCAATCTTAATTTCGTCCGTCGATATTAAATTAAAAAGTCCTTTTTCGAACATTTCTGTACAATACGTACGTAATTGAAAATGACATTGTTATATATAAATTATTTAACATTAATCTTACTAATAGAATTAGTAGAGTAATTACGTTTTAAATGATCTAATAAGTGGATAAATTTTCGACGCCGAAGTTAAGAATAATTTATTAATGTAATTCACTTCATTTCTATTGTATTACATGTCGCATATTTTCTCTTGTTATAATTTACTTCAAAATTACTTATGTTTATTTTTAGAATCATTTAATTCCGAAAATTAGCAAACAACGAACTATGCAGTTTCTCGCAATGTACACGGAGAGAAATTTTATCTCAATATTGACTATTTTTCTGACAAATTTGAAACGTTCTGCAAAAGTAATAAATTTTGCTAAGGATAATAGTCAAATTTAGTAAATAAAAAGAACAAACTCCATTTATTACTTTCGCATATAATATCAAACTTATTCAGGAAAATAATGATTAGCTCGATAGCAAGATTGTTCTCAGTGCTCAAATCTTCCCAATGCAATACATTATTATTCACCCCTATTACTAATCCGGGAAGCTAATCTTTTCCAAATTGTTTTAATTCGGTTATACCCTCGACCAATATATAAATAAAACCTCTTACAATTTCAACCGGATTTGATAGGATTGAATTGGATTTAGTCGGATTCAATTGGTTTTAATTGAATCTTGCATCCGATTAAATCTTGTCGGATTTAATCGGATTCAATTGATTTTTATCGAATTTGTACTCTTTCCGCACAACTCGAATGAATGTCCGCATTTTGATACGAAGTGGGAACACCTAGCTGATATCGGGTGCGCATTGCGCAACAGTGTAAAAGCGAACTTTGTAGCGCAATGAATTGTTTCATAATGAGTTCTGTCTCCCGAGGCATTCGATACTCGAGTGCCGCTCGCTGGGAAAAGTTTGCGGTCTATCGGCGGGTCATTTGGGAGACCTTGGACTGCTCGAACTTATCGGCCGGCATTTGGTCGGCCGCGAAAGTGCGCTCGCGTTACCTTTGAGCTACCAACCGAACGTTCGTTTCGGTCAACGAACGCGTTTCTTTAGCAATGATCAATGCTGAGAGAAACAATAGAACAAATATGACCACACTTTAGGACAATTACGGGATCGACTGCTTTTTCTTCAAATGAGTACAATAAAGTATGGCAAAAGGCAATCGAAAAGTCAACACGTTAACAAAGTACTGTAAATTAAGTTTTTACGAACTTATGTATCTTATGATGACACATTGTGAGATAATTAAACATTTGGACCATACTTATATCTTGCGATGACATTGTTACAATGAATTATGGTAAAAATAATCGCAAAGTTCTTATTTGCAAAAACATGACACACGAAGTAGTTTTTTATATAGCAATATTTCTTCTGCTTTTCATTCCGCGCACGCACGGTTAAGTCGATTCGAAAAGTTAACCCGATTGTCCGTCTAATAAAGCGATCCGATTCATTGAACTACGTTCCAGTAATCAAACCGGATCCAGCCGATAACAGGTGTCCGGTCGAGACACTTGAAAATCGACTGAAAAAACTGATGCGACGCGTGTCGATGGGACTGTTCCGTGGTTATTACTGTCGTCGACGATCTTATTCCTTTTTATTCGACGGGCGATAATTGTTTCGGGAAACGCTAAATATAGTCGTTCGTGTATCGAGCGCGCACGCCGAATGAATATTAAATTAAATTTAAATTACGAAATTGAAAACCGAGCATTTCACTTTTTGGAGTAAAAGCGAAGAGATTAATCGGTTCAAAATCAAACGAATTACAACGATGAACGACGCGGAGTAGAACTTTCCTTTTCATGTTTAAACATTAAAAACAAGTTTTTCCTTCCGTCCCAATTCTGCGTAAAAAATGTCGGTCTTTTTTTCCTTTTCATAAAATTATTGTTGGTACACTTTACAATAAACGTTGTGATTAATTTTACGAAATTTCGAAATTAACGCTTTCCGGAAGGAAGACGCGAGATATCCGGATGCGAGTGAAAAAAGAAACGAGACAGAACTCAATGCAGCGTTAACTCGCTGCGCTCTGGATTGAAAAAAATGTCCTATCACAATTCAAATATTAATTGAATAAATAAACATTTTTTAACCGTAATTCTTCGGTTTTGTATTTTAATACGTTTTATACGAATCGCTGTATTTCATTTACGTGTTTTTTCTGTCGAGAAGGAAAAAGTTTTTCCATACGAGGAATAAAAGGTTTCTCCGGTAACAAATGATGAAACGTTGTTATTCCTTCGAGTATTCAGATAAAATTATATTTATACGAGCGAAAAAAAAAATGTAAAGTGGCAATTAAGGTTATTTATTTTTCCGCGTAATTGATTACGATCAAGATTAACGTCAAATAATTCAGTCGAAGAATTCAGCGTTTTCAATTCATTTTAACGAAACGCTGATTTATGCGTCTATTTTCACTTTCAATCTGAATTCAAAACCTTTCTGCGCGTAAAATAGGAACTTCGCTTTTCGCGCACCAATTGAAAGCGTGACATTGAACGCGAAGAAAAATTAAAATACATGTCATACGTGTCAATTTCAAAAAATCGTAATACGATTATGTTCGTTTATTTTACTGCTTGCATATAAATTGGATGATTTGTGTGGTAAAAACGTCGTTTAATGTCATATTATGCGCCGTGATATAATGCCTTAAATTGAAAGGAATACAAATAGTAAAATTGTACGATTCAAACGGTGCGATACGAATAATTATAAATTCAAATTTTGAAGTCAAACCGATTACGTCGAGCGATACTTTCACGTGAATTAAAGTCTACAATTATGAAATTCGATCGTTAGATATAAAACAATTATGAAACGAAAACCCGGCCGCAGACGATATTAAATCTTGTAACTCGCGTCTATAAATAATTTAATCTACCGATACCGATCTGAAATCGTGTTTACTTTGAAACGCTTTAAAATGATTTGTGTCGCGATCTGCGTTTGAAATCCGTACGAGATTACTCGCAGCATTATCACTTTCGTTCCAGTTTTACATTCCAGTAAAACGACCGACGTCGGCCGTTGGAAC
>JABFPC010000193.1:0-10361 GCA_022817565.1 Chromoteleia sp. ZL-2020
CCCTAACTTTGTGGACTATTTTCACCGCCTAAAACCGTTTTTCCGCAAATAAAAAAAACGTGTCTTTTAGATTTTCGTCCTCTACAACATATCCAAAAATGAACAAAATCGGTGATTTACGCTTGAATTACTTTCCTTGTTAGTTTATTGTAAAATAGCATACTTTCTTAGTTTTAAGGATAACAATTTAAAACGTTTTAGCGAAAAAAAAAGATTATTACAAAATTGCTATACTCTATGAGAATGCTGGAATAATGTAGATTTTTCCTATTACAAATTCAATCACGAAAAGTAACCATACTTTTCAGAATCTTTCTTGTAAAGTATCGTAAAAATACTAGTATGTTCGATATTTTTTTGTGAATGAAGCTATAATTATTTGAAAAAGTGTAATTGTTAGCATTCTCATAAAGTATGATGGTAATTTTATACTACAATTTTTCTCCGTATATCTTTTCAAATCTGCTTTTTCGAACAAGCCTAGTAATTATCTTTAAAGCTATTAATTCTATTAAGCAATGAAGCTTGACATTATGTGTTAACGATTCTAGTAAGATTTTTCTTTGTGATGTGTTACTATGTCGCATATATTCTCTATATCAAAGTCGATCAAAATTGCATACCTTTTTGCTCGAAATTATTTGAACACATATAGTATCATATAAAATAATATTTTAGGTTGACTATCACGCAGAGAATGTATATATAAGTTAATCTCGTTGATAAAGTAGTTAGTTTTTAACTTAAAGTTATCAAGTTAAACTCCTAGCCAAAATTGTATTTTGCAGTATTTTTCATAACTCATTTAGTATTGAACATTAGTAAGTACACTATCAAATAAATATTATTATTTCATACATCGACATAGTATGTACGCTTTGATAACCACATTTTTATTTATATATTACATATTAAATTGTATTAAGATGTTTTTTTCAACCTATACTACTAAAAAGAATTGAATAAAAAATATACTTCGTTTAATTATAAAAATGAATGAATTGCTGAGTATAATTTTTAATAAATTCTTATTAATATTATGTATAGGCTAATTTTTGAAATTAAAAGGCAACTGCAAAATTATATATTTTTTTGGAATGAGTTCTGAAATAAATGCTTGTTCAGCCATTGATAAATTTACCTTACCAAATCTGCACATTGCTGAATAGCTCCAGTCAATGGCACGATTAAGTTTGGATTAGGTGACTTAAGATATCTCGCCATTAAAAAAACAACTCCACATTTTCTTAATTCCTCTTTTATCTTAGGACTACTGCTTATCGAGTTTAAAACTTTAGCACAACTAATTGCAACTGCTACCAATTCTTGTTCGACTTCGCTTAAATCTTTAGGCAGAGTTATGATGACTGAATCTGATACGTCCATTGCATCCAACTGAAAAATGTTTACATTAATTATACGCTGTAACTACCATTTATTATGAAGATTGGACACCTGATAAGAATAGTAATATGAAATACTCATTTATTTTTTACCAGTTTCTTTTTCAATTTTTAAGAAAAGATCGAATCAAATCTTTTTAATTTTAATATTATACGTACTATTAAAGGAACACCGCCACGTATTCTAAATTGTTTCCTAGCTTTCCTTTTTAATCCAATTTTTGCCATTGTTTCAGCTGATAAAATTTGTATATCTTTAGCAGGATGTTTCAAAAGTTCTATCAAAGGTGTCACAATTCCAAGATCAATCAAATGGCGTCTCATTTCATTACACGAAGATAGATTCAACAATACAATTAATGATCCTTTTTGACACTGAATATCTTTCGTTTCTAGTAAATTCACCAAAATTTCCAAACCTCCAATTTTATATATTGAACGTTGTATTAACTATAAAACAAATCAATTATTACTATAGATGTTGACAGAAATATTTTTTCTTTTAAATTTTTTGAAAAAATTATAAGTGCTTGAAATTGTTCACAGTTTTTTAATAAGATTTTAAATATTTGATCAGATTTCTTGCAGTTTTTAAGAAAAAAACGAAAAAACGTAAGAAGTCTGTAAAATACAAAAAACATATTTTTAAATTGTAAATTAACATTGCTATTTAAATCGTAATCCTTGAGTAAACACAAGGATACGATGGTTGCTGTTTGATTTCCAGCTTTCATGTATTTGATAAGCTTCTGTAAATGCCAAAATTCAGATGGCACTTCAGTAGATTCATCTTTTGAAAATCGATTTTCGTCATCACTTTCGGATTCTAGTTCATCGTCGGAACTTTCGTCGTCAATTTGTTCATATATGTAACGAACTCTAGGCCCAAATGGCTCTCCAGTAACGATGGACGTTAAGGGCACCGGTGGAAGAGATTCAGTCTCATCCAGATCAGCAATGAGTCTGTAGAATTGTAATGAATAAACAAAATTAATTATCTTATTATGTTGTATTAATGATTATATTTAATTTTTCATAATGTTTATACGTACTCGGGTGGAGGTGTTGGAACAGGAGATGGCTCTTTTATTTTTATTACATCCTTCTTTTTTTTGCTCGACATTTTTGTTTCGCACGTAATTTGTTAACTATTCAACATTTTAAATAATATTCATTTTATGATATTATGACAATTAATAATAGAGACAAATGTACAGGATGAAAAGCAATCGTAAAGTAACCTAAAATTTGTTACATATTGATCAAACAACTTACAATCGCGTCTTCATTGTTTACGTTTAATCAGAGCAAAAATCACACTAAAGATTATTTTAAATTGTTTAAATCTTTTTCCTGTCTATATAAATTATACATATTTAATATAATTATATTTACAATTTATATCAAAGAAATTAATAAATTCGATCAATTTGAAATAAATTATATAACTACAGTTAATATCTCAACATTCACAACAAGCTTTAAATTACAATATTGCAAATTGGTAATATTAACATGTTTATAACCTCACTTGATTATATATTTAAATAATTAACTCGAAATTAAAAATTACTTTACAATAACGCTAATATAAGGTACTTTTTATTTCTGTAGTTGCAACACAGTGTACAAAAAATTATTATATTGCTAAAATTGTTTACACATTTTATACTGTTAATTTGGTCAAGTTTTTAGAAACTTTCTTCCGTGTGCATGTTATTTTTGGGATATTAGGTAGCAAAGAAATAAACAATTTGTTATGCACGATTGAAAATGTTTATTTCGTTTTATATCTTCTACTTATCATCGATAATTTGTATAGATCGCATGTATGATAGATGTTTTTTACGAACGCATTGAATACACATAATTCATCGTTATTATTTTTTTAATTATATTGTATAATGGGTGATTTTATATAATTTATATATTAAACAGAAATTGCTCTTATAACATAGCGCAAACCATACATTATAATCTAATAAATAAATAGGAACTGTATATTTCATACTAAACAAAATCTTTCATTGACCTATAAATAGTCGTGCGATTTTTGTCATCTTTGTTTTTGTCAGTAAATCGTATAAGAATGTCTTTGTTGTAGTTTTTATTATTCTTTTTACTTTGGTACCGTTAACATAATTGTTTTACAATAATGTTAAATACCCTTGCTTAGCCAGCGCTAAGAAAATCAACAATAAAATCGAGTACGCATTGTTGTCTTTTTTCAAATAAAGTGCAATCGTGCAACAAAATGATCAAATTATGGATTATATACCTTTCCCACATACTTATATGTATATATATATTTGTTTTTATTTTTTTTTTAATATATCATTATATTTTAATCTTCTAATCATCAAATTTGTCTCCAAAATGTCCTTTCGTCATTTCAATTTGGAAAGGATATTGCTATTTAAATAATTAGCGAAACATATGATCCTTATTAACGATAAACTTTGTAATTGTGGTTGCGCTTTTCTTGGAATGAAGCAGCGATGTAAACCAAATACCTACGTCCTCAAAAGGTAACACTTTGTTCAACAACTACTTCAACCTTGCGAGGCACTATCCTCGTCGTTTATACTCTGATTAAGTATCCGTAAATCCTTATCTTGCTTTCACATCGATATATATTTTTTGCGCGAAACAAAAGTGCACCATTTGTTGTTTAACCCTTAAACGGATACAAAAAATATACTTACATTTATAATTAAATATAAGTCAATTGGTAAATAATTATAAATAATGTATCCTTTAAATTTACAAACAAAGAAAGAGTTAAATTCAGTACGAAAAGTTACAAGAAATGACAAACAGGTAGAATTTAAACTTCATTTAAATATTTGATAATTCTCGTCAACATTATGCTCGTTCAAGGGTTAAATCACTCGCCGTGACCCAAAATCTCAACGAATAACCGCATTATTTATTTGAAAGTCGTTTTAAACTTAACAATTTATTAACAACCGAAGACTTCGTTCTCCTTTCTTTGTTACCTTGATCTAATTGTTACATCCTTACAAAATGTTTTACAATTCAAGCAACCGAAACCTTGTTTCAAGAAAAAAAAATTGAAGGAAATACAAAATCTTTAATTTAATTCTACACAGGAAAAATGTTGGAACAAATATGTAATTATTTTTTCCTGTGCGATTGAATACAGCATGTTTTTCAAGATTCCGTCTCTTTTCAAATCAAAATCAAAGTTAAAAATTATCGTTCGCAATTGTTGCATTTTCGAACAAATAATGACATTTGTTTTTATTCCAAAAGTGCACAGGAACATCTACATATATATTTTCATTCAAGTACTAAGTACTTTGCAATGAAACTTATGCAACGGAGAATCACAAAAATTATTGTTTATATATCATTCAAATATTATATAAACACATCAAAGTTAAACATACGTATGATATCTTTACTACAAATAACGTATACATAATAATAGAACTATCATGTACAAAACATATACATTTGTAATCGGAACTGAAATCGCCGACCAAAATGAATTTTGTAAAGAAGGTCTCAACGAAGAAGAAAAGCAGCGATTGTAACTTTCCTTGACTGATAAAATCTTTCGAGTCTTCGAACGAGACTCATTTTTGCGTTATAATTTCTCAGCATACGGAAATCAATAAGCTCAAATAAAATACACAAGTTTTATCGCGTATGTGTTCATATTATTTATTATTTAAATACTTTTTTCTATGTGAAACTGTCTGAATGTCACTGAATTTTATTAGACATTCAGTTTATTGGAACTTTACTTTATCGTGAGTTTTCAATCAGAAACTGAAATTTTGGTCTGAAATTTATTTACAAATGATCAATACTGTGCAACGATATCCGATAGAATCTTATTAATAAGATAAATGATTTAATGTTACGTTAAACTTATTTTTGGAAATTTGCAATTAAGCACGGTAACCTTCAATAAATTATAATCAAAATATAGTTCTTTTATTCAGTTTCGTCGATTGTTAGTGGATTTTATCGATTTTCATACACTGGGTTGTTCTCTTTCAATCGTTTATTCGAGAGAAATAATTTGTACGTATCGTCTTAAAATTACGAGTGGCATATATAATTTTTCAGTAGGCTTGATTATTATGAGATAGACCCTTACAACGACCAACACTTTGTGGCAATGCGAGACAGTAGCGGATCGGACTCGATTGAGCAGTTTCGTTTGTTTTTAATTTAATTCGCTCACGAGGATACGTTTGCTACCAGATTTTCGAATAAGTCTAGAAATGTTCTTTCATTTCATTTCTTTTTTAATTCTTTTTTCTTTTTTATATATTTTTTTTGGTCGAGCCCTGATCCACCACTGTTAAGAAATAATACAGTTATGCAATTACATTGCGCTAGACACTTTTGAAGATGACGCAAAATACAGACAATCTTATTTTGATTATGATATATTCATATTTTACAATATAATTAATTGCGGTGGAAAAGTTTTTGCACGTATGTCAAAAGACAGAGTAATGTTTCATGACATTATTTATTATGTTATCGGAAACTTTTGTCAGACTACACATATATTGTTAAGTATCTCAAATGTATAATAATATTCAAACGTGTGTTACAGCGATATTTAATTTCACGTGAACAATTAAGTATAAAAGAAGAATTCAATTTTATACACTCGACTAAAATATATATAAATCTAATATGCTAAAGGTTTTGATTACTTTATATATTTTCGGAGCAATTATTTTCCAATTAACACAAACATATTGTGCTTCAAGAATCTCGGGACGTATTAATGGAGACAATAAAATTTATGTTATAAAAATTTGCATTCATTATTCTTAATGGTCTATTCTCATTTTCTCGGATAAGAAGATACACACAAATGCATCTACTTCGTTAAGAAAATGTGACATTTTCGTTTTTTTTGGATTGGTATAATACGGACAAATTACACTGTTTATATTCAGTTTCGAGACTTGGAATATAGACAGAAAAAGTCTGATAAATTGATTCGAAATATGAACCATAATCCATAGCTTTTAGAAAGGTGGCGGTAATGTACCAGGTGGTACATTTGGAACATTTAAATATGGCACTTGAGCAGGTGATGCAGGATACCCTGTTGGTAATGCTGGTGATTGTGGCGGACGAACTGGATATCCGGAAGTTATTCCTCCCGTATTTATGGTCTGCAAATTGGGAAACTTGATTCTCTTAGTTTGATATCTCAAAAATTTAAAATTCTATTCACATGATTAATGATTTTAATTTGATTTATATTGAAATCGTTTAAAAATTAAATTTTAAAAAGAAAAGAAATCGAGCATGAAATATGTAATGTTTTTGTTACCTTATTTTTTTCCTGTTTAAAAATAAAATTTTCAATTCGCTTTACTCATACGACAATGAAATTTTAAAGAAATTTAAAATTACATTAACTATAAATTGGATCTAAAAATTCATTTACACTTATAGTAAATAATTATAAATAAAGAAAAACATTATACCTGGGAGGGTTGTTGAATTGGTAACGAATTATGAACAGTAACATGACTGGATGGTCTCGCATAATATTTGTCTTCAGGATAGCTATCTTTATGTTCTATAGTATGTAAATTTGTTAAATAAGCTGAAAGAATCAAATAAATTTTATTTTATACATATATAATTTAGGATATTTTACTTTACGGAAATATTTTTCGTAAGATGTAACATAAAATAAAATATTAAAAGTACCTTGATGAGTAGGTGTGGATACTTGAGGTCGACTACTTGGCAAATAAACGGGTTTAGAGTCTGGTTGAGCTTTTGGATTTGCATAAGAAAATGCATTTTGGGCAACTGGTGCAGGGTAATACGTTGCTGATGGATACTGATTATTTTCTATGAAAAAGTAAACATTTAGTAAACTATATATGTTTAACTCAATAAAAAGCTTTAAAAATTATAAACAAAAATTAAACTCACTGTTCCAAAGAACCGCTCGTGTATCGTCAGGTCTCCTAACAATCTCTTCAGGTTCTGCAGTAGTATTAAAATTATTATTTATGCAATTTAATTTAGTACCTTTATACCATAAGATTAACATGTATTTAACACTAAACCTACCACTACCGGTCAAATTGACCGTTTTTAAATAGGTAGAAATAAGTATACAAGAACTGTTGGTAGGCTCAGTGTTAAAGAACATCATTAAAGTACATACATAATATTTCTTGTAATATTCCTTCAGTATTACACTCAAACCACGATTTTAAGTTATTTAATTTTACGATTTTTATCTCCGCTATTAAAATTTTTTATTTCCCTATTAAAAAACATACATCAGTTACAATCGCGCTGTGTAAAATAATGGTTTGAGTTTTTGATGAATACTTTCTGTGTAGACAAATAAAATGTTTTAAAATATTTCATACGTTTTTATACATTTTTATAATAGACGTAAAATAATAATATTTACTTGTATGAAGCGCTGGATTATAGAGAGATAAAGATGGTGGTTTGTATCCATAATTTGAATGATAAGATGTAGTAGGTGGCGGCGATGGTGAATGTGATCTTTTTATTGTTGACTAAAATAATTTACAAATACATAATAGATACCTTTGACTGAGTATTTCATAAATCACAATATAAGTTAAATTTGTATTATATGATTAAAAAAGCGAATTAATTTATTATACAATTTAATTAAACACAACTTTTCAAGCGTTTAATAAAATTCACCTAGATAAGTTATGTATATTTGATTTAAGTAGAATTTATTAGGGTGGTATTTTAATTATAAAGTATAATATTTTAAAATTATACATGTACAAATAAGTAAAAATTTGCTTATTATTCTATACATTTATCAATAATAAACATTATATAGTAGTCACTATTGTGTATTAATTAATATTCGCTATTGATTAATAAAATTTAATGAAATTTAAATATAGCTTTATCGAATGCTAAATCTTTCAAATTAATTATTTTGTTTTAGATTAGAATATCTGTAATATCATTACCTTTAAGTTGAATTTTGTACTTTAATAAATATAAATAAAGCTAATAAAATAAAATTATTTGTTTAAATAGATAACTAAATATTACAAATAAAAATTTCAATTTTTAATCACAAATAGTCAATATTAATTAAAATTAAAGATGCATAAGAAATATTATTGCATAGCTATTTATAGTAATAACTAATTATTGTTAGAAATTTTTAAGTTTTAAACAACTTAACATTGGTATCATTTTGTATATCAATATTATTAATTTTTATTTTAATGAGAACAGTGTTTTACCAAATAAATGGGAGAATATTAATGTGTTAAAAAATAAATTTATGTACAGATTAACAAACAAATTATTTTCTGA
This sequence comes from Chromoteleia sp. ZL-2020, assembly GCA_022817565.1. Taxonomy (NCBI): domain Eukaryota; kingdom Metazoa; phylum Arthropoda; class Insecta; order Hymenoptera; family Scelionidae; genus Chromoteleia; species Chromoteleia sp. ZL-2020. The sequence continues at coordinate 8,754 of JABFPC010000193.1, forward strand.
GTTAATAGGGTATTGTTTTCATTTAAATAAATAAATAAATAAATAACAATAATCAAGGCTATATTCGTCATCCTTAGTAGACAGGCAGCTATTTTAAATATTAACAATAACAACAACAACAACAACAACAATAATGTGCTGCAGGACAGCACAACATCAGCTGTTGGAAAGTAATGCTCCCGCGTACCCGAGTTCTTACAGCGCGTATAAATTAATCGGGGCTACGATAATTCGCGACTGATACTCATGCTGTAGTAAGGATAACCACCTACCGCTCTTGGCGAATGGCTGTTGTTAATGTTATTGTTCCATGGAAATAATAATAACAACAATAATAATAAGTGCAGTAACAAAGGCTAGATAGCAAAATATCAGCTGTCATGGAGTGATCTTATATAACCATAGTTACAAGAGTAAAGTATACATACAAATCAAGTTGCAGTAGTATTTCGTGATTAATTTGTATTTTGTTGTGACAACAACTGTTCACTACTCTCCAGGAGTGACACAATCGTTTTAAATAAGAATAATAATATTAATATACATTAAAATTATACCAACTCTAAAGGTAGTTAGAAAAACAAGTCATTATTATAAATACTAAATAAATATTACGCCTCCTAGTAATGAATGTGCTGATGATAATGCAGAAACTTTATAAGGTAAATTGCGGTTTGGCACTGGAAGATACATTTGTGATGGAGTTACATTAGGCTCATGTAAAATGTATCGATAAACCATATCTGAAGGATCACTGAAATACAATATTCCATATATATCATAGTAACATTAAAAATAGTAAAACAGTGATTTATAATAATTTTAAATTACAATATAATTCATTAAAATTTGAAATCATGAAAACAATGATTAATCGTGAAATTAATTCTACCTCGAATATCAAAGTTAGTTTGATATTCGAGTCATGAAGTACCTTCGAACAACGTGATCGGGAGGTTGTTTACAAATTTGGTTTTTTAACCCCGGAGACCAATAAATCATGACGGCGAATCATGCGTTATCCAACTTCCGTTCTCCAGAGCGACGCTGAATACTGCAGCGCGTCTGCAAAGTCGATTCTAAGACCGAGGAAATTGAGGCCTTGATTTCAAGGCGATCAGACGATTCAGAAATGATTCGCGAACGTAATTGGCGTGGCGCATGATTCTACGATCTTCGTGGGCGATCATCTTAATGTTGTGTAACGCGCATTATTGACATGCCGATGGAACTTCGTTATCCCCATATCGTCATCATGCAATTCATAAATTAAGATTAAGACTAAGTATCCAATAATGAAACTATTGTGGGGTCGACCATGATTTTTTAGGCTTATATCACCGGCAAAAATTGAATGTACTCGATTTGCATAAAAACGCAGGAAAAATTCATTAGTTTCGGGTTAATTTTCACCTATTTATCAAACTCACACTTTATCAAATTCACACTCCATCAAACTCATACTTTATCAAATTCACACTCTAACAAACTCATATTTTATCAAATTCACACTCTAACAAACTCATACTTTATCAAATTCACACTCTATCAAATTCATACTTTATCAAATTCACACTTTATTTAATTTATGATACAGTACATAAAACA
>JABFPC010000194.1:0-10347 GCA_022817565.1 Chromoteleia sp. ZL-2020
TTGAAGTTCATTCACTGTTGAAAATGAATTGGTTTGAGTTTTTTTAAACTCAACTTGATACTTCTAAAGCAATTGAAAATATAATTTTTATAATTTTTTGTCATAATTGTTTAATTATGTTAAAAAAATATAAAATATGATATATTTTTACGTGCCATAAATGCATGCAATTATTATTAACAATTTTGCATTGTACGTATTTTGCAAAACATGATTTATGGCAAAATGTAAATTTAAAATTTCGCGGACTTTTTCGGCGCCACAATCTCTATCTATGTAAAGATTGTGTCGGTAAGGTCGATAAAGTCACTGCTGTTTTTCACGAATTTTGTAATTTTCTATATCATCGACGCCAACTGAGTTCGCCGAAGACTGACATTTCACCTTAAAGTTCGAATTGCGTCCTGACGCACCCCTTTCGCCATATATAGCTCCCTCGGATTATTTTCTCTTTCCAAAGTTAAAAAAGTGGCTCGGTGGTAAAAGATTTACCAACAATGAAGAGGTGGAGACTGCGGTTGATGGCTATTTTGAAGAGCTCGACGGTTCTTATTATAACAACGGTATCAAAGCTATTGAACATTGCTAGGAAAGGTGCATCAAGCTCACAAGAGATTATGTTGAGAAATAAAGATAAGTTTTCGCAAATTTTTTGTGTCTTATTTGTTAAGTCAGGTACTTTTGAGACTACCCTTAAAAACTCAATTAAATTAACTGAGCTATGAAGTCACTTGGACTGAAAATGTCAGTTAAATGATTGTCTAATACAGAGGTCGGCACCTATGACCCGCGGGTACCGAGTGACACATTTGATAATTTCAAGTGACCTACTTTAGTTCCGACAATAAAGTATAATATATAAAAATAAATTATAAAACATAAACATGAAACAAACATTTTGAGAATAAAAAAGATACAAAATAAAATGTCTAATACTAACATTCTGGTTGATTTTGACCCGCGGCTAAACGAGGTTGCCGACCCCTGGTCTAATGTATCGATGTTGTGTAGGTTATGTCTTTTATTAAAAGCTTTAGAACATACAAGAATAAGAAATTTTATTCTAAAATTATGTGAAAATGAAACGAAATTTTTGTCTACATTCATAGTAAAAGTATTGTTGAGTTTCACAGGACATTATAAATCTATAGAGAAACAGAATAATATTTTAGTATAAATTCAATGCATTAACTTGATATTACACTATCCTTTTACCCAAAAAATAACGACGTTGTAAAGGGTTACGGCGAGAGTTATGTCGAATTGCTAAAATCAAAAAACAGTGTTCTAAATTTATTTAAATTTCGTAATAACAAATAAATGTGATATCATTTAAAGGCAAGAGTTTTTTATCAAATTAATAATAGCTACAATATTTATGTTGAAGCCACATTATCATCCGTAAATAAATATATAAAATAAATAAATAAATAAAATAAATAAATAAACAAATAAAAAAGAAACTTATAAATTAAAAAAAATATATTACTTACCATTTAAACATTTCAACAAGTGTTACAACATTAAAAAGTGAAATTCAACCAAAACTCTTGCCGGCCCGTTATAATATTTTTCAGTTGAACAAACCCTACATTTATTTTATATTTGAAGGTAACATTTCTAATTTGTCCTTTTTTTAACTGAGACCACCTATTTTGTAGTAATGATATAAAATATATATAAATCTGTAAACAAATAATAAATAACATATAATATAATAACATATATTAAAGAACTGAATTCAACAATCATTTTTACAAAATTGCATTATTTGAATTAGAAGGAGTTATGAAATTTCAATAAATTTTATCAAGAATCTGAAGTCTTATTGACTTCTTTTTATGTAAACTCGAGATAAATTCAACATCAACATGATTAAGTTGTAAACTGTCCTAAATGTACGGAGACTTTAAATAAATTTTAAATAAATAAATTATATATAAATAAATTTTAAACTTAAATTTTATGTAGGTAAGTATTTTTCTAAGTGCACATATTCTGCGATATATTTTATTATTATTTCATGGTATGTATGTTAAAAATATTTGTTAGTCATAAAAACGGGCCGGCAAGAGTTTTGGTTGAATTTCACTTTTTAATGTTGTAACACTTGTTGAAATGTTTAAATGCTAATTAAAAGATTTTTTGTAATTTATAAGTTTCGTTTTGATTTGCTTATTTATTTATTTATTTATTTATTATTTTACTTTTATTTGTATTTTAAAGTAACTACTATAGATTTACGGATGATAATATAGTGTCAACATAATTAGTGTAGCTATTATTAATTTTATAAAAAGCTCTTGCCTTTAAATGATATCACATTTTTTTGTTATTACAAAATTTAAACAAATTTAGAACACTGTTTTTTGGTTTGAGCAATTCTACGTAACTCTCGCCCTAACCCTTTACAACGTCGTTGTTTTTTGGGTTTGATATCATATATTTTTGTTGAATACTTAAATACTATGAATCTGTAAGTCATTAAACAAATTATTTTATTTCTACCATGTAAACATATCAATCACCTATCAGAGATCAACATTAATCAACCTTTATACTCGTATTTTTTATATATTCACATTTATTTATGAGTAATTAATAAATAAATCAAATTAATAAATATCGTAATTTTCATAGAAATTGTATAATATTGTAAATTTTTTTTCATTTATGGTAAATAAGCGTATAAAAATATATTTACGTATATCAGCCAAATGAACGTAAAGATGTTTGAGGTTGGTTTAAATTTACGGTAAATAATTCATCATCGATAGTTTTGACAATGCTACATACTCTTCTCGAACTCTTTACAACGTTGCTGTTTTTTCGATTTTGATATCATATATATTTTTGTTGAATTATCGCGTCACGTTTAGATTTAAACAAATAAATTAAAATGTTACGATTTCGATTATTTAATTTATAATTTTTTCTTTACACATTCCTTTATGATGAAATGACGACTATCTATAAGAATTAGTCTTGTCTTTGTTATTCACATAAAATTTTGAATTCGCAAATACATAATCCATCATTGTATGTTGCTTGTATTTTTATAATAAATTTATAATTATAATTGTTCTAAAATTAACATGTAAACATTTTTAGAATTTCTTGGCCAATTCTTTTTCGTTATAGAAATATCGTTTGTCTCTATCCAACATTTATTAATTTTAATCATACTAGTGTAATGACCTTGTTCCATCGATGGTCCATAATGAAATATCGCACTAACGACTTTATATATTTTACCGTGAATTTTATAAGAATCGGTTGACACTCCTTTTATTCCATAGTTATCAGTAATTTTGCGTGTCATTCCTCTATTGTTTTCAAATAATTCAATTTGAATAATTAAAATTCTTCCAAAAGAAGTTGCTTCCATTTTATGTAACAAATCTTGACATCCACATTCAGCACATTTACCTTTTATATATTCATTTTGTGCTAAATTTTTATTAATAAGTTCTTGAAGATTAAAGTTACACTGATTTCTTAATGAAGTTTTAGTATGTAAGATAAATATTATATTGTCTTTTTCGCAATTAGTTACATACTGACAATTATTGTTTAAACAAATTATAGAATAGTGTAATGTATGTTTGATACATTTGAATAGATTCTCAACATTATTAATGATATGAGTGATAAATTCAACTGCATCTTGTTGTATTAAAAGCCCGTAATTTTCATTTGCGAATCGTCTAATAGCTAATGTGTCTACAATTTTATCTTTGTTATTATGAGTATAATTTTCAAAAGATCTGTATAATATGTGATTTTTTGGTAATTTAAGTATTTCATTTTTCAAAGCAATACAATTAAATAAACATTGAATAACTGAATTAGCATAACACGATTGTCCGTCATTATTTGGCAATCCGCGCAATGTTTGTTCTCTAACATTAAATGTTATCATTGCATCTTTCGAATATTGATTTTGAATAATTTGTTTTGATATAATCCATTGATTATCAGTGACTTTTTTGAAACTTATTTTTTGTACATCAATGGTTGGCAAAATCTGTCTATATTTTTTGTTTAATCTATTGTACTCATGTATTGCTTCGGCACTGACTTTTACAGAACAAGGGTCAAAATTTATTAAATGTAAACCTTCAATAGAGGTAACTCTAGATAAAGCAACATATATTTGACCACATGCAAACATGTTATTTCCAGCATCTACAACTGCACTTTTCATACTCATCCCTTGAGATTTATGGATGGTAATAGCATAACTTAAACATATAGGAAATTGATGTCTTATAACAAAAGCTTTGTCCATTAATTCAAATTTAACTTTTGTTCTTTCAATTTTACGTTCTACTCCTGAAGATAAAGCAACTGATATCTCTTGCACATCATTTTTATCATCAATATTTCTATTAATACTTGTTATAATACCAATAGTACCATTAACCAATCCTTGAGTTACATCAATATTTCTAGTTAACATTATTTTAGCACCAATCTTAATTGTAATAACTTTAGGAAGACCTCCGGTTCGCGAACAGTCCTCATCGTCAGATTGCAAAACTTTATTAATTTTTTTCTTTACATAGTTGGGACAGTCTATTGCATCATTAGCAAACAATCTTATTTCTTCTGTAGCAATACGTTTTAACATTTCAGCATTCAACGTTTCACACATATAACGAGTTGGAAGTAAACAAACGGTTTCAAATGACAATTTATCAATGAAATCGCATAATTCTAATAATTTATCAGAACAATTTGTTTTCGTAAATATCATTTTCCTAGAATTTAAACTTTTTAAATCATTATTGTTTAGAAACCCAATTCTTATACGAGACAGCATGTTTGAATAATCTAAGTCATTCCTTTGCCTCATATTAATTGTTAATTCATCATAATGAAATAAATTTTTCCATAAATCAAAATTTCCGATCGAGCCTAAGTATTTGTTAACTTCTGCAGTGGTCAGTTTCATATACGTAGGGTTATCATTAACCGGTTGAAGTTGTAATAAATCGCCAAATAACAAAATGTGTCGTTTCCCAAACCATCCGTCATGTTCTTCAGTAGTATTGTATATTTCACATAATCTAAGATTAATATACATGAACATAATGTTGGATATCATTGAAATTTCATCAATAATGATTAATGGTGTATGTTTCAATTCTTGTCTTAATGTTTTAAGTGCTATATCTGACAATGGTCTATATTTAGGCGTACCACCATGTTCAACAGGCAACTGAAAAAGTCTATGTATTGTTAATCCTTGAATGTTATATGCTGCTATACCTGTTGGAGCAGTGATAGCAACACATTTATTCAATTTTTGTTTAATCCAACATTTGATTGCATATATAAGAAAACTTTTACCAGTTCCTCCTTCTCCACTGACATAAAGTCTTAATATTTCATTTTCATTATTTAAACAATTCGTTACCTTGTTAAATACACGTTTTTGATCTTTATTCAATTCGGATATAACTTTTTCTATATCGACAGTTTCCATATTCTCATCTATATTTTTGAAATCTTTCATAGCTTCATCAGCTTCAATGGGACAACATTCTAACGATGTGTCAAATTTTTCGTTTTCTTTTTCGTAATCTTCAATTTTGTTTTTAATTAAATTCTCAATATGATCAAATGCATTTTTGATTTCAATTAATTTTTCGTGATACTGCATCACGTTCGGCAAATCGTATTGCAAACTTTGAAAGGATTCTGCGTACGTTAAGAATCCACCTTTCAAATCTTCAATGTCTCTCCAAGGTTTAAATAAAATCAATAAACTGTGGTAATATTTTTCGGGTTGCATATCAACATTGTACTGATAATGATTTACAAGACATGCATTTTTACGTTTTTTAATATAAGCTTTGTTTGACAAAATATAACATTCTCTAGAAGAATCTTTAGGCTTCACTTTTGAATAATCAAACCATTTAACAAAATCGTATAAGCAATAAGATTCTAATTCTACTGGTCGTTGAGGATAAAAATCATCTACCATATTAGGATAAAAAATATTAGATGACTCTTTATCTAATAACCGAATTTCATTTCGACTCTTCAATCTCTTACTTCTTATTTCATTAACATTAATCCATTTCACTGTCGTTTTAGGATCTGTACCATACAGTGAAATACCTAACAAACTATCAGCTGCTTCTAAAGCTCCACATTCTCTATTTGTTAATGAACGAAGTGAAAAACTCCACAGTCGACTACACATTGACGAAGAATTAATGCTTTTAAAATCTTTTCCTTCAATGTTACTTTTTTCACATTTTGTTTCATATTTTGTAATATACCTACTAATAATTTTTGTCTTATCACTACAAAATTGAATATCCATATTTCCCTCCCAAGCTACTAATATTGCTGGATTATAATCATTAATAAATTGTTCTTCTTCATTTCGAGGTAGATCGTATAATCTACTCCTACATTTTAAAGTTTTTCTACCTGCAATAGAAGATACAACATCTCTCAAAACTATTTTTTCGGTTACAGTTCGCGGAAAACCAAATCTGCAAACTTTAACATATCCTTTATTTGTCTTCTTATTACGAAGACAATATGAATTATGATGATGTCTTTGATGAGTATTAACTCGTTTAAATAAAGTGGGCGATACAGATTTGTTTGGAATTCTACAAGTAATGTAATTCATTATAAAATTAGCAACTTCTTCATTTGAAGATTCTCCTAAAATAGGTGCATTCTCTATCCATAATAATAAATGAAAATGTTGTGTTCCTCTACTTTGATACTCACGCCTCCAAAAATAATGTACTATTTTTCCCAATGGATTACTGTCGGAACAAATAAAATCAAGCATAGCGTAAAATTTATTATCAATAAATCTTGAAACTGATACTGGATCAGCTACAATCAGATCTGCTGCTGACATTTTATCCATTTTAGGTTTATTAACTTCTCGGATATAATTTGTTAAATCAGTCCATAACCATTCCGCTGGACTCAAAGTCAAAAACCATGTTGCTGATCCATAGTTATCGATCATACAATTCAGATTATTTCTTGGTTTTCTCCAATATTGCGCAGTATTTCGTAGATTTGAAAAAACAGTATTTAAGTTAGTTTCTAATTGTTCTTTAGAAAGTAAATCTAAGTATAAACCTGCAGTTAATTTTTCTCGTGGATTGGTAATATTCATTTTATGATAAATTCCAGATCTTAATTGACGGATGTTGTTGTCATTAAGCAAATAAAACAAATATTGTTGGTTAAGTCGGAATTGTGAGTGTTTTGACATTAATTTACATTTAATGAATTCAAAATTAGTTAATGGAGTATTACGATCTGAATTTTGGCCATTTTCTCCGTACGGGTATAAATCAGGGAAACACAATAAATCCAAAGATTTCATTCTGTTATCTAATGCAGTATCATATATTTTTAACATTTGATAAAGATTTGTTGCAGTTTCATTCACTCTTTTTTCATTTATAGGATAAATTGTATATTGTTCATAAAATTCGTCTGTATCACATTTCTGTGTTAACATAGCTCTTTTAACATCGTCTTCGTCATGATGTTGAATCTTAGTTTCAATATCAACAACTTTATTCGCTTTTTCGATTTTATCTTCGGTTTCTATTTCTTGAGAAGTATCATAATCGTCTTTATTTTCTCTTTCATTTGAAGTTTCATAAACAATATCTTCAAATTTTATTTTATTTAATAAATCGTTTATATTTTTTGGTAGTATAATATGTTTGTATTCTTGGTTATTTTGTTTCAACCACAACAATGCGTTAAAAACTTTATTCATATCTATCAAGTTTTCCCATATAACATTACGTTTATTTGGTAAACTTCGTACTGTTATAAAAAATTCGTGATAAGGGTTTATAGGTTCAAAAGATGAACATATTTTTCTCATTGTTTCTTCCATAGGTAAAGGTAAATGAAATGTTCGACCTTTCACTTTTGGTATCATACGTTTGAAAGACAATTTCTTATTAGTTACAGGTTCCATTCGCTGAACAATTTGGAAAGCTTTTGCTCTTTGAATTAAAATTCTTTCATATTCATTTAAACATAACAATTCATCCGGTTGGGGTTTAACAATAAGATTGTTAAGAATGCATGTAGGAGGAATTTTATTTTGACGAAATTTTATTAAACAATAATTACATACGTAATCGAAATCTGATCCTTGATTGTTAATATATTTCATTAAATCTAACCAAGGTTTTGTATCCAATGGTTTTTTAAAATTATTAATGTTGTGAACATTTCTTTTAAAACACAATTTCTCACACGATACACATGTATAAATAGGAATGTCCATAGACTTTTCATAGAATGCTTGGAATGACATTGAATAGATTGACATTATTTTATCTTCATTTAATTCAATTTCTGAGTTCTCGTATTCTTTACATTTCAAGTTCTTTTTAATATTAAAATATTCTCGTTTTAAAAAGTGTATATCAACATCATTCAAAGCTATATCCATTTTCCGTATTTTTTCAAATAAATGTACAATGAGATACACTAAGTTTTTAATGTATCTTACATTTGGAAAGTGTGATGATAAAATTAAAGTGGAAATGAAATTTGAATTGCAAGTTCCAAAATCAACGTAACAACTTTCTGGATGACCCAATTTTGAATTGTTAGAATGAGGGGCATCACATTGTTTTACATTTTCAACGAATGAATTTAAATTCTTGAAGTTAATGTTTTTTGAAGCAATTAAAAATTGTTCATAATGATTAATTAAATCTACATTGTATATCTTGCACATCAATTTGTCACATTCCCATGATTTAGTCGTCTTTTTGTTTTGCATAATTAAAGGCAATACGTTTGTTGCTTGTCCTAATAAATTTATTGTTACATTTTTTAAATTATACTTTAGCAAATCGTTATATTTATTTGAAAATTCTTTGTCATTTTCTTTATGCAAAATGTGTTTTCTGATATTAACTTTACAATCAAGTTGATGTTCCAATTGCATATTTTTAGATGTCAAGTTATTATGTTTGTATGCAGTATACATAAAATATGGTTCAGATGTTGCGTTATGTCTTGAAACACCACATAATGCACTAATTTTTTCGTCTAAGTCATTTAATTGACATGCTTCAGCTTTGACAATATATACCTCTGATCTTTCATTTAAAGTTTTTAATGTCCTTTTCAAATTACAAATATAATTCTTCCTACCTATCATGCAACTTTTAATTATCTTTTCAGCTTCAATTCTGTTATCTATTTCTGATGTTGCATCTAATTTATTCGAAAGATTTTTTATGAAAGATTCTGACATTTCACGAATTTTAAAATTAGATAATATTGGATTTATTTTTTTATTTTTTACAATCATTTTTTTCGTTCTGTAAATTGATTGTTTAAGAAGAATTTCAGATTTGTCTCGCCCATATTTGAGTTTTACATCCGATTTTTGTATTGGGTATAGAAATTCCTTTTTCTCAAGAATTTGTTGTTTCTGATTAGTATAACGCTTACGACCTGTATGATTATTATTTCTTTTTATATTATCAATATATTCAGATTGAACAACAGACTTTAATTCAGTGTTACTTTTATCAGTTTTTTTAATTTTATAATTTTCATTTTCGTCTGAAATATATTTTCGTTTTTGGCCTTCTGTTTTAATTTCTTGTACTGGTACAAATTGACTGTTATAATGAAAAGATGACTGAACATTGTTTAATAAATTCTCGGTTTGATGTTGAAGTGGAAAATGTTCTATTAAATGATTTCTTAAGATTTTTATTAAATGATTTCTCATTAATCCGTGATTATACGTAATAATGTCTGGTTTAACACCACATACGATGGAAGTAGCAAATGCAATTGCAAAAACTCCACAATCATTAAAATTAGGTTGCTGCTGTACTCTAGTATATATTAATAAAAAAAAACAAATTATTTTTGTATTTTGTCAAATACTGTAACGATTTAAAATATATTATTAAATAAACAAATTTTTAATATTTTGTTTTATAATTTATTTTTGCTTTAATACTTACCTTGTATCGATCACTCTTTGTAATTATTTATTATCAAACAAATAAATGATATTTAATTAATATAAATTAAATTTTAATATAAATTGAATTAATTAATATTAATATTATTAATATTATTATTATTATTTAATTCATTAATAATTAATATTTATTTATTTAATATTTATTTAAAATCTCCGTACATTTAGGATAGTTTACAATTTATAATATTAATATAATATTAATATAATATAAGTTATATTAACACATTGACGGACACTTGCGCCTATAGCCGTCAAAGCTATACTGTAAAAGCTATTCACTTGTTCCTACTGTCCGTCAATGTGTTAAT
>JABFPC010000195.1:0-10344 GCA_022817565.1 Chromoteleia sp. ZL-2020
TATCTAAATTCTGAATAATATTTTTTAATGATGCTGTTTCCTTCTCCAATGTTACTATTTTATTCTTAAACAATTGTATTTCATGCTTTAATGATGATGTTTTCTTTTCCAATAATAATTGTATTTCGTGTTGAATCAAAAGTTTCACTGTACTTTCAGCATCGACACTCATTTTTTTTAAAATTGTTAAAATATAATACCCGCTTCGCGTAATTCTTCAACGATAGAAAATATTTCATTAGAATGACTCGAATTTCCAGCGACTTGTGACGCGATGAGTAAACGAAGTCGATCTACGAGTTCGTTAGGATTATCCCAATATTTATAATCAATTTCATTATCGTTGTATTGCATGTAGTGTGGTAATCCCTGTCCACTTTTACTTGGTGATGAATAATTAATAAGATCAGCTATAATATTTTTAAATTTGTTATCTTCACGGCGAACAGCTCCATCTGGAGTATAATATTTACGATGAGCATTTGTTAATAAAATAATTTCCATGTATTTATCATAATCAGTATTTGAAACAAACTCTACATTTGGAAATTTTTTAAATAATAACTCGAGTAAGCCTTTTGTCGCTGAAAATTTTTCATTTTCTATTATAACATTTCCTCCGTCAAATTGAACTTGTTTATTACCAATCATTAATCCTTTAACAAGATTTCGAACACCAAATGTTGTATCGATACTTTTATGTTTACTTTTAAGCATTTTTATATATTCTTCAATCATAGTAATCTTTTCATTATAAGAATCCCCCTCCTCCATCTCCTTCACCTCCTCCTCCTTCTCCACCTCCTGCTCATCATCACGTTTAAAACTTTTAGCTGAAACATTATCGTCAATATTAATATTTTCATTTGAACCAATATCAGTATTATCCAAATCACTAAAGGCACTTTTAAAAGTTAAGTCATTGTTATCATCATCATCAGCATCAGCATCAGCATCATATGCAGTTTCATGTTTTATTTCATGTTTCGGTTTAATTTTAACTCTTTCATTTTTGGATATGTTGATTAGTTTTTGTAATGGTGTAACAACGGGTTTAAAGATATCTATCGCAGTCTGTTCAGACGATAGTTTATTCGCTTTTAATAATTTATGTTTTCTTCGGATTATGTCACTAATTTTGTTAATATAGCGCAATCGCTTGCTTTCCGTTTGTAAATTATTCATGTTTCGTTAAGCACAGTACACGTACAACTGTTTATTTTTAAATTATTCACTGATATTTATGAAACAATCAAAACCTTTCCTATATCTGCCATTATTAAGATCGCTGTCTTTATCGATAACGACAAAACCGTATTTATCATTATTCCAACAAACTAAACATAGTTGTTTAAATTTATCATACGTCATATCGGTATTTACATGATCATCGTAGATGTGTTTAAGGTTCATTTCGTCTTGTTTAAATAATACTAAAAAATTAGCATTATCTCGAATGAGATGTTTTGGAATGCGTGTATATGTTTGACATAGATAGAAACAATCTACGCATCTATGCCGACCCATACAAAAGAACGATTTAACATGATCCTGTTTTTCACACGCAACATCGTCAAATATCATTAACGAATTTGAACGTGCTTCGTCGGGTGTAATAACTTGTTCGTGAGCAGAGAAAGGAAAATAGCCTACACCTTTCACCGAAGCTAATAAATCAGATAAAAATTTGTATTTCGGCTGATTTAACGACTTTGAATACAAATAAATGTTTTCAAATCGAAGACCGTTAGGATCTAATATCAATGTCAATAAAGCGTTCGTCTTTCCACAATTACTTGCTCCCGCAATTATTGCACGAATGCTATGTGGTAAAAGTTTTCCATGTTTTCTATGCTCACGACTATCTGATTGTTTAATTAGCGTATCAAAATTCGTTACAGACAAGGTTTCACGTTGTTTTTTGAACTTCATCTTGTGCAAAACTGACAAAAAATCTTAAATAACAAATCTTTTATTCATTTTCTTCAGTCTCGTTTAACATGCTGTCATGATAACATATAAATTTGGACGTGGACTAATTAACAAAATTATAAATAATCTTCCGGTAGAATTACATATTCCGGGATATCAATATTGTGGACCTGGTACAAAATTGCAAGAAAGATTAGCTCGCGGTGATTCCGGTGTTAATCCACTCGACGCTGCTTGTAAGCAACACGATATCGCATATTCACAAAATCGAGAAAATTTGGCAGCTAGACACGCAGCTGATAAAATTTTAACTAAAAAAGCTTTACATCGAGTTTTCGCCGGTGACGCTAGTTTAGGAGAAAGAGCAGCTGCTTTAGTTGTAACAAATATTATAAACGCTAAAAGGAAAATGGGAATGAGTTTGACTAAAAATATTGCAAAAAGAAGACAGAAGAAGAAGGTATCATTGCGAAAAATCGTTGATAATGCAAAAAAGACTATGAATCCTAAAAATAATCCTATAAAATCATCACTTAGAGGGGCTAGGAATGCTCTGAAAAAAGCGGGCGGAAAACGTAATATTCGTATGCCCCGCATTCTACCGATTCCAAACAAAATTGGTGGAATTGTACCTTTCCTTGTACCACTGTTTGCCGGTTTAAGTGCTACGGGAGCATTAGCAGGAGGAGCTGCAGGAATTGCAAAAGCTGTAAATAATGCAAGAAATGCGCGTAAACAATTAGAAGAAAGCATGAGACATAATAAAACAATGGAAGCTATTGCTTTAGGCAACGGATTGATTTTAAGACCTCACGGAAAAGGATTAAGACTTTATTTACCAAAAAACTGAATATCAAGCTACCACACCGAGCTCTAAGTAATTTTGATTTATTAAAGTATGCTAAAAAATTAAAGATTCCTTATTTCCGCGGAGTTTATATGCGAAATGCCTTACCGAAAGGAGGTCCGTTAAAAAATGAATTTGCAATAGTTAATCTTGATGTGAAAGACGGACCGGGTACACACTGGGTAGCATATAAAAAAATTAATAATAAAATTATTTATTTCGATAGTTTTGGTAATTTAAAACCACCTATAGAGCTCATAAAATATTTCGGTGGTGGTAGCGTGAAATATAATTATGAAAAATATCAAAATTATAATACCGTCAACTGCGGTCATTTATGTTTAAAGTTTCTATATAATAATTAGAATATGTTTGTTAATGTCAGTTTACTTTTCACTATGGACTCATTTACATTGACATTAAATAATACAAGTTCTGAACTTGACGCTTACTATTATCCACCGATCGAATTATCTTCTACGAAAAAATATGTTCTCGGTCTTGTGGAATTATTAACGTATAACTCCATTCCAAATATTGATAGTGGAAATAATAAATTTTACGTTGGTAACAGAGTAATTACAATACCTACCGGAAGTTATGAAATTGGAGACATAAATACATATTTGAAAAGTAAAAGTGTAAATGTTAATATTAAACCAAACAATAACACTCTAAAGTGTAATATTGTTTGCGGTGAAGAAATAAACTTTACACCCAAAGACTCTATTGGTAAAATGTTGGGATTTTCGCAACGTATTCTTCAAGCAAACAAGAAGCATGAATCAGATATACCTGTAGCTATTCTTAAAATTAATGACATAAGAATTGAATGTAATATTACAACTGGTGCATATATCAATAACCGAAAAGTGCATACAGTGCATGAATTCTTTCCCAGCGTTCCGGCAGGATATAAGATCCAGGAAGTTCCATCAAATATCATTTATCTACCAATCGCCGTACGTGTAATAGATCATTTGCAGCTTCGAATTGTTGATCAGAACGGTGATTTAATTAACTTTCGTGGGGAAATAATTACCGTAAGATTACACGTGAAATCATTATAACATGGGTATTGTGTATAATGGAAAAATTAGTAAAAACTATAAAACCCGTTCATTGTGGGAAAAAAAGATTAGTCAACGTAAACCTATGCTGGTGTTAACACGTCAAAATATACAATTTTTGCAAAGTTTGGGATTACGCGTTAGATCATCATGAGTGATATTTTACAAATTCAAACACCAGTTCAATTTGATGAATCTATTTCACAATATGATATTCAGGCACATCAACCCTACAATTCAGCAATTTTTAGTCGTGGTGACGAGATACGCATTGCGATACAACAACAAGACGCATGCCTTTTACCGAGTAAAAGCTCCTTGCACGTGTCCGGTAGATTACTCACAGACGCTGATGCAATTGCTGTACCTCCAAGAACTGATTTAGTTAATAATGCAATATGTCATTTATTTCGAGAAATACGATATGAATTGAATGGTGTAGAAATAGATCGTAATAAAAATGTAGGTATCACGAGTCTAATGAAAAATATAACATCAATGAATTTGGCTCAAAATTTAATGATGGAAAATGCCAATTGGATCGGTGTAGATGAATTGAATAAATTAACCAATGCGGATGGATACTTTGACGTATCTATTCCATTGAAATACTTGTTAGGTTTTGCTGAGGATTACAATCGAATTGTTGTTAATGCTAAACATGAACTTGTTATAACAAGATCGAACAGTGATGTTGATTTGAAGGCACTTCAAATGATGAATTGCAAAGAAATTGTATTTATGCGCAAAATTGGCGGCCTTCGTTTTAATGAAGATCGAGTGACCTCATTTTTCGTCAAAAAGAAGGAAGTACTCGACTATGAGTACGATTCCGTTTTGATAAATCTCCAACATGAATACAAACAGATGTGCCGAGAACTGGACAATAACTTCAAAATTTTTGATGACTTTAAAAACTATTTAAAGTGGCGCGAAATCCAGCGCAGTAGTGAAGTAATGAAGCTGAGGAAGGCTTTTAGAAAATCCAGCATGGACTTCGACTTCGAGGTCATGAAGGATGAGCCCGAGGATGCTTGGGACGCCCTCGTGGATGACATAGAAGCCATGGAAGAGGAGGACAATAATGATTGGTGGTAAAGTAAGTACAAAAATTTTTCTTTTGCATGTATTTATTATTCACACTCCATTTTTTTGAATTTATAAATAAATTTGGAAAAGAAGGGTTGCTGATGAGAAAAATGAAATCTTACATAAATGTACCCTATAATATTAGTTTAGTACCAAATTTATCTTCGAAAGTACAAGTTCGTGGTGTGAAACAAAAACAATTTTTAAAAATATGGCTGAATTATACAAAAAACTAAATGAAAAACGTGAAAAGTTGCGCGAAGTTCACGACATCCAGGTTCGGATTGATTCCTAAGCCTGGAAGTCAATCCACGAAAGTGTTTCGATGCTGGACTGGCAGAAAGCGGACCTGTCATACCCATACTAGCATCGACAAATGAAGGCCCGCAAAAATCATTTGAAGTGTCTTCAAATGGTTCAAAAACAAGAAATTGCTTTTAAGCATAAAATTAGCGGCGGTCATTTGAATGAGGATCGAGTGACCTCCTTCTTTAATAAAAAGAAGGAGGTACTTGATGATGAGTACGATTCAGTACTCAAAGTGTTACAGTACGAGTATAAGAACCTATATGATGAAATCGTCAAAAATTACGAAATTTTTATTACCTGGAAAATATATAAAAATATATAATTAATAAAAAGTCTAACTTTCAATAGAAAAAAATGTATTTACTTCATTTACTTCCCCGACAATATATAAAAATACTTAATTAATCAAAATATAACTTTCAAAATTTGGATATAAAAAATACGTAATCATTAAAAAAAAAAGTATAACTTTTAAACTTGTATTTACCTTATTTACTTCCTCGGCGATAGTTTTTAATTCATTAGCAAACCAGGAAGCGCAATCTGGACCTCCAAGAACTGATTTAGTTAATAATGCAATATGTCATTTATTTCGAGAAATACGATATGAATTGAATGGTGTAGAAATAGATCGTAATAAAAATGTAGGTATCACGAGTCTAATGAAAAATATAACATCAATGAATTTGGCTCAAAATTTAATGATGGAAAATGCCAATTGGATCGGTGTAGATGAATTGAATAAATTAACCAATGCGAATGGATACTTTGACGTATCTATTCCATTGAAATACTTGTTAGGTTTTGCTGAGGATTACAATCGAATTGTTGTTAATGCTAAACATGAACTTGTTATAACAAGATCGAACAGTGATGTAAATGCAATTGTTCAAACTGCACCCGAGATCGCGATTAAAATTAATATAACAAAAATTGAATGGTTGATGCCTCATATTAAACTTTCTGATAGACATAAAATCAAATTACTCGATTTTATAGCAAAAGATTTACCGATTCCAGTGAGTTTTCGCACATGGGATTTGTACGAATATCCATTGGTACCGCAAACAATGAAACATGTATGGGTTGTAAAAACTTCAACGCAGTTGGAAAAACCCCGTTTCGTTATATTCGGTATGCAGACTAATCGCAAAAATAATCTAAGGAATGCCAGTCAATTCGATAATTGTAATATTCGCGACATTAAAGTATTTCTAAACTCGCACTGTTATCCTTATGGTAATCTTAATATTAATTTTACCAATAACCAATATGCTGTTCTGTATGAAATGTATACCAATTTCCAACAATCTTATTATGGTAAAGAGGTTGAACCAATTTTATCAAAACGTCAATTTTTGAATGCATCCCCACTTTTTGTCATTGACTGTTCAAAACAAAACGAATCTATTAAATCAGGACCAGTTGACATTCGACTTGAGATCGAAGCAGTTAATAATTTTCCTGCAAACACATCAGCATACTGTTTAATTTTGCACGATCGCATAGTTGAATATAATCCTATTAGTAGTATTGTTAAAAAATTATAATGGAATACATTGTTGACGTGCAAGGATTCAAGCAACCCAACAACAAATTTGTATTGAAAGAACTAGCTGTATTATGTATCAATGACTCTCATTATGTCATTCATACTTTCGAACCACCATGCGTTTGGAGTTTGTTACCTGCAAAGTATAAATCAACAAACTTGTGGCTGACACGCAACTTTCACGGATTAGACTGGCAAGATGGCTATTTACCGTATAAATTTGTCAAAGATGTCATTAGATCATCTGTACATGATGCTACAACTGTATTTGTAAAAGGGCGTGAAAAGAAGGAATTTTTAAGAGAGTATTGTGAAAAGTCAATTCATATTATCGACTTATTTGACGCTGATTGTCCCTCATTGTTAAAAATGTCGAATGAAAAAGTTGTAAAATGTCCGCATCATTATAATAGTAACCCAAAATTTAATTGTGCGTTAAAAAATGTATTAGCATTAAGTACATGGATAAGTGTAAATTCAAAAGATGAATAATAAATCACTCTATATAAAAGAACAAAATAGAAGTGTACATTATTATGAAACCTCCTAATAGATGTAAGTTTAGAAAGGTTGACCCTGGTGAAAGCGACACACTTTAGGCGGCCCTCAGGTAGACAATACAATTCGAGTGTCAATTTCGGGCATATACCAATCATCGTTTAGGATTAGTGCGTGTGGTTAAAGTAGGTCATTACACAAAATATCATAAGCCCCCACTCATCAACACACTTATTGGGCCTCACATACAACAAAGTGGCGGAAGGCGTATCTTAATCACCCACCACTAACACACTTATTGGGCCCCCACATAATACAAAATCAAAAAAAGGCGTATCTTAACCACCCACCCCCTCATTCATTGGACCCCCAAAAAAGAAAATGGCGGATAGAACAAAGGAGGAGGAGGGGTTAGGGGCGTGTCCTCCCCACTCCTAAAATCTAGGTCACACAGACACACTACAGAACAAAGGAGGAGGAGGGGTCAGGGGCGTGTCCTCCCCACTCCAGAAATCTAGGTCACACAGACACACCACACACACGTAAAGTAGGTCACACGGATACACGCACACTAGCTGGTCCAGAACTCTCCTAGCCCTACTACTGAAGTGTAATTGAAGCTTTCTTTCCCACTATGTCCCTCGTTGTAGGACGTCAGGTAATCCTCGTTGCAGGTCGAGTTATGATGTTGATGGTGATTCCTGTTGGTGATGCATTGATCTCGATGATCCGGATGTTCGTGCTTCGGTTCGCAACGGGCCGGTCTTTCATGAGAGAGCACGGACCGTGGAGAGACGCCCTGCCTTATTCGTCGCGTGCGCGATCGTCTATCTACGAGTTTTGTGTTTTCTCGCACCTTGAATATTCGGTTTTGTTAGGCAGGGAGGTGTTTGTTTATGGCCAAAGTTATACTAATCTGTTTCGCATGATTTGCTTTGTCGGATTGCATAACTTTTTTGGCTCTATTCTACGTTATTAAGGAGATAACGGGATTTGTATGGTTCTGCTATTCGAACCCGGTTCGGCTCGGGTAACGCGTTTAATCCCTTTTCTCCTTTTTTTCAATGTTTTATGCTACTAAGATTTATTAATAATGATAGTTAAGGGATTAATTTATTAATTCGATGTATTCCCCGATTGATTCCGCTCGATTTGTGACGACTAAACGCATTTTTCTGTGTATATTACGCGAACTCACGCTGAGCTCGTTGTTACGCGATGTTAATCGCCTGCTTTGTCTGCGCTCGTCGACGTCGGCCAATCAGAGGCTTCGGCGTTCGGGGCTCGGCCAATGACGCTCGAGTGTCCCGACCAGCGAAGCAGCCGAACTTTAGATCGCACTTTTGTATGTTTGGCGTAACGGACTAAAGTAATGGTTTAATAAACGGAATCTTTTAATGTGTAGGATACATGTAAAGAAAAAGAAAAAACAATACGGACATGTATAATTTGTACATGTCAACAAATTGTCTTCATTTAATTTAAATGTTACTGAACAGACTGACACGTTTGAATTAAAAAATGACTGCTGTATTATTTAAATCCCAAAACGTTTTTTTCTTTGGTACATATTCATTTGAACTATTATCGCTAAATTTTCGCTTGATGTTTATAATTTCTTCTGATTCTATTTCTTCAAATTTCCTTGGTTCTTCAATTACAACCTAAAGTACGATATTTTATATAATATTATAATTATAATTCATGTTACTGAGATATTTTTGTAATGAAAAATTAAAAGAATGTAATAAAAACAATACAATATTTAAATAGCTACATTTATTAAAAGTAAAAAATTAAATAATATTTGTACAATTTTGGTTACATTTTCAGGTTACTATAACTTCGATGTACATTACCAATAATAGCGAAATAAAATTATAAATTAGTTAAATTAGTCTAATAATAACATTGTAATTTACTTCATTTGAAACTTGCACTGTAGCATTCCTATATTTAGATATGCTTAAAAATAAATTCATACAACTTCCTAAGTCTATGTTATTTAGAGCATAAATATCATCTCTACTCATTTCTGTTAATAATTCCAATGTAATATTATTGTCTGAAAAGGAAAAAACAAAACAAATAATAGCATTATCAAATGATATTCCAATTTATGGTTATATTTCACTTATGTATTCAATACATTTTATAGAATTTAACATTCTGTGTTTCTCAATAAAATAAATTTACTTACCGTAGGAATGTTAGAGTATCCTCATTTAATCCGTAGATTAATAATATTTCCATTGTAATGTTATTTTCTTCGTAGACACACTACTTGAAATTAAAAACAATGGCAACTATATTGAACGCGCATGCTCATCGATTATTTAAATCGATAATCGATATAGTCAAGACGCTTTTCCGAATCGTGCAGGTGGAAAATAATATTGCGATATAAAAACTGTTCTCTTTGCATTACAAGTGATTCGGTTGTCATTTATCCAAATTTAGTTTAATTTAGTTGATTTTCATTAAGCATACAATAAGTTTAAGGAAAGTGGAACATTTTTAAGAGTGTATGTTTTTCATCTTTGAATAAAATTGCTTACAATAAAGAATTAAAATTCAGTAAGTAAATAAACATTTAGAGATCTAAATTAATTAATAAGAGTAATTTAACATAAAAGCGATTATTATTAATTTAATCTTAATTTTTATGAATGTTACTAATTACACTGAGAAAACAGCTTCATTTACTATAAATTTGGCAGAGCGATCATATACAGACGACTTTGTAACTACACATAATAATTTGTAGTAAAAGTTATTGTACTTAAAAAAGTACATATAATATTTACACTAATATATACCATAAGCAAATGATAATTAAGAGTAATAAAAAAATTTTTCTAACTGTACGTTATACTATGACGCTAAATTTTCACTAAAAAAAAGAACTATTTTTTAAATAAATTAAAATTACGATCTAGCTCAAAATTCATTACAAAAAAAGTAATGTATATATTATATATCTTATGATAAAAGAAACTATTTATAATATTATAACTGGAAAAGTTAAAACATTTTTATTAAACATT
>JABFPC010000196.1:0-10341 GCA_022817565.1 Chromoteleia sp. ZL-2020
CAACAGTAGATTGGAATTTCCTCTAATTGTAAAGCTTCAATGACAAACTGAACCAGCTCAACGAGCAGCGCAGCTGCTGCAATTTCTAGCTTGGGAATACTTTTGGTCTTTAGAGGAGCGACTCTGGTCTTTGCGGCCAATAACGACACATGTGCTTTACCATCAGGAGCTACGACTCGCAGATAGGTGACAGCAGCATAAGCCTGACTGGACGCATCCCCGAAACCATGAATTTCCATCTGCATAGGACGACCGCTCAATCCCAACCATCGCTGAAGCCTAAAGTCACCAATCTTGTAAGAATCTTCCATGAAACGAGAGCACTGAGTACTCAATGTGTCGGAGAGTCTTTCATCCCACTCTAATTTTCTCAACCAGAGCTGTTGCATGAGTATTTTCCCAGAAATCAAAAAGGGAGCGATCCATCCCATAGTGTCATAGAGGTTCGCTAGGAATGACAAAAATGAGCGCTTGGTTAGCGTTTTAGTTTGGGGAAGGTGACAAGCAAAGGAGAATGAATCGGTAACGGGTTGCCATGTAATGCCCAGGACTTTTAACTTGTCGTCTACTGTCAATTCTCTTTCGACAGCGTGACTATGATTGTCAAGAGGAATATCAACTAACAAAGTTGCCTCATTGCTGGCCCACTTCCTCAGGGTAAAACCACCCGCCTTTAGCGATCCAGTTAGTTGATCTCGAATTATTTTAAGTTCATTGACGTCTTCATGTCCGAACAAGACGTCATCCACATAAAAATTGTTTTTTAGAATAGGAGCTGCTAATGGAAAGGAATCTCCTTCATCAACAGCCAATTGTTTTAGCACCCTATTCGCCAGATAAGGTGCACATGTAGTGCCATAGGTGACCGTCTTGAGTTTGAATGCAACAAGATCTTGAGTGGGGTTTGCCCTCCACAGTATTTGTTGATAACGAGTATCTGCATGGTCGACAACGATTTGCCTAAACATCTTAGCAACATCCGCCATACAAACGTACTTATGCTGCCGCCATTGTAACAAGAGGGCAAAGAGATCACCCAGTAGTTTAGGTCCAGAATGTAGGAAATCGTTCAGGCTATAGCCGTTGCTAGATTTACTAGAAGCATTGAAGACAACCCTGGTTACTGTAGTCGTGCTGTCAGCACGGAGTACGGGCAAATGAGGAAGATATACGTTAGGAGCATTAGGTCAAAGGGAGAAGGCTCCATGTGACCTTGTCTCTCGTAGTCTTCCATGAACTTTTGATATTCCAATCGAAGTTCAGGGTTGAGCAAAAGACGTTTCTCTAGCTTTAAGAAGCAAGCCTTTGCTACCTGGAATGTTTCACCTATTGGCAACGGGATCGGGACCTTGAAAGGTAGGGATACTTGGTATCTACCTTCAGGCAAACGTTTATGAGTTTCTCGGTAATGGGCTTCGCAAGATTCTTCTTCCTTTGACCTTACAATCTTTCGAGGGACTTCTTCCATTTCCCAGAATTTTTGTAAGGTTGCTTCCAAAGGGGGAACTAGTGAAAGGTGATTCAGAGAGAATGCATGATCAAGCTTTGCATCCTGATAAGCCTCGCCTGAAATCACCCAACCGAACACCGTTTGTTGAGCAAAGGGAGAATGTTCGGGTCCTTTTCGAAAACCAACTTGTAAGATCTGACTATACTCACTAGCACCTATCAATAAATCCATAGGAGTGTCGTCATTCTGTTGTGGATCCGCTAGTTTCAAACCCCTCAAATGCGGCCACCGTTTGACATTAATTGCTGCTGGAGGGAGATATGAAGAAATACTGGACAATACAATAGCATTAAACAAAAACTTGGGTTGAGGAAAGTCACGTGGAGAGACATGAAATCTAGCAGCGTTGTGAACAGTCTCTCCGGGATGGGTTCCCACGCCCTTAACAGAAATAGAAATATTTTCTCTTTTAAGTTTCAATAACTTGACAACCCTATTGGTCACGCACGACACCTGTGAACCCTGATCTAATAGGGCCCACACCACCAAGGATCTACCGTTTTCCCCCATGATGTTCACTAGTGCCGTGGGCAACAGACTTTCAGTCTTGGGAGCATCTGATAGAAAATGAGAAATAACAGTTGACTTCTCAGTATTGGGAGTTCGATTCAAATCGTTCAAATCAATAGAAGTGGCTCCACCTGTGTTTCTGCAAGAAGAAGGTTCACTCTCTTTTTGAGGCATATGCAACAGAGAATGGTGCTTTAATTTACAATCAGCACATCTGTTCGGCGATACGCAATTGCTCGTAAAATGACCTTTTCGCATACAATTAAAACAGAGGTTTTCCCTAGCAACGATTTCCCTTCGTTTCTCTAACGAATCTCTTTTAAATTTATTGCACATGAAAAGAGGGTGATTACCTTCGCATCTCAAACATTTTTTTGAAAACCCGGAAACTTGGTGAATTCTTGTGCTTTTCTCATTGTTTTGCTTATTTGTGTTTTTATTATTTTTTAAGACTTCCGTAAAAGCTTCGGTTTTCATCGTATCTAGAATGCTAATTCGCGTTTCTAAAAAGGTTTCTAATTGTGCAAATGTAGGCATTTCTTTTGTAGCGCCAAGTTCTTGTTCCCAAAGTTTCCGAGTTTCTTTATCAACCTTAGAAATAATCAAAAATAAAAACAGATCTTGATTTTCAATATCTCTCTTTAAATTCTTTAAGGCAGACTTCACATCGTACGACTGGTCGCGTAATAATTTAAGACCCTGAAGGATTGCATTATCATTTACGTTTGGTATTGAAACGAAAGCTTTTAAGTAAGAATTAACTAACGCACGAGTGTTTTCATATCGCTTTTTCACAGTTTCCCAGGCGAAAGAATAGTTAACATCGTTTATTGCAGTATGTTTCAATATCAAGGCAGCATCACCACTAAGAGTTGTTTTCAAGTAGTGTAACTTTTGTACATCAGTTAAATTAACATTAGAGTGTACTAAAGCAAAAAATAAGTCTCGGAAATTTTCCCACTCAGTAAAGTTTCCCGAAAATTTGGGTAAATTTATATTTGGTAATTTAACAACATATTGAGGTTCATCGCGACTAAAAGAATGCATGAGACTTGGTTGTTGCTGTACCACAGGATTAACACTTTGCTCGGCTTCATATAAAAATTCACTACATAAATCGCACGTGGTGTCATAAGCGGAGTTAATCCTACCAAAAACGTCATTAATAAAATATTCATCGTCGCGCATAGGGTCTCCTCGCTCAGATTCATTTCTAAATAAGCATGTTGTTTACAAAATGTGTTCCAATTTTCCTTTAAAGTGTTAAGCCTACCGCGTATCGTACCAACGGTTCTTTTTTCTTCTGCAAGTTTGCCATAATTAATTGCCGATCGCTCGATTAATCTCGCTAAAAGAACTTGTTCTGCCAAAAGAAGTTTATTTTTACTTGAATCTTCAGTCATTTTGCTCGTAAACAAGAAATTTAAAGAGAGAAAATTGAATACAAATGATAAATCAACTCAATTGATAACAATTATAATTAGTATAAAGAAAATCGAATTATAACAATACGGATTTATCTCTCGAAAATGCTGGATCTACAGGCTCCGGAACGCTGGATCATTGGAACGCTCGAACACTGGAACTTCAGCTGTTTCACAGTGTTTACAACACTCACGTTCAAATCAGCAATCAAATGTAGCTTGACTTCTTCACATCGAACAGGTACGAGTAATATATGAATTAATCAGTTGTGATTAAAGCATATAAATATGGAAATCAATTTATATGATGAAACATCAATATCATAACAGCGTAGCATGTAAATACTGTCAGCAAGAGCGAGTAAACACAGCGCCGAGTATAAACAGAACACCAAGTATAATCTTCCTTCCCTCTTTGCCTCTCGTTGTATGCTCTCTTATCGTGGCTCACTTTTTACACGTGGAGTTGTCCTTTATGTGTTCTCTCTTTTTCTTTTATAGTACGAATATCCGGCTCGAAGGACCAATATCTGTAGGAGTTTTCTCTAGCTCCTTGTATAATCAAAACTATTGCACTGATTCGTGCTGTTTTTTAAATACACATTCACACTAGTTTTCAGTTAAAGAGTAACACTTTTCTTCATTGATAAGGCTTTTATTTTCACAATCAAGTTTGTATCACAAGAAGCGCGTTGCGTTGTCACGAGCCAACTTTCGCGGACAAGGACTTTTCGTATAACGAGCGCGTCTACTAGATACGAATTAGAGTTACTTATTCGGTTGATACGAAGCGTAGCAACGAAAAACGATTAACGGGAGCCCTTGGAGAGTACTCTCGAACAATCATGCGACAAGTTCTCGGGCCAATTTGTCTCGGTCAAAGGCTACGCTACGAATACTTCCAAATTTTTACGCGAACCAGTAGCTCCGACTACGTCACATACCACGTCACGCACACGTCACGCCGCTTATATCATTTTTATCAATGAACATTTTTTATCTCTAAAACTATATACAATTATTTACAAAAAGATCTAGACTAAATACAAACTTGCTAATTATTCATCATTACACTCTTGAACAGTCCACCCGCCTCGTTACGGTAGGAACGATTATCTTACGAAAATGGTAGCATACCACCCGCCGTAACGAATCATCCAAATTATCATTCGGTGTCAAAAATTGGCAATTTACAAAGTTGTGTTACTGGACGCTCTAATATTGACTTAGCGGTACGCACAGTTACAACTCTTATCAAATGGTCTCTTCCTGGTTTGATGGCTTCCACACGTCCTAAAGACCACTTTGAGGGAGGAAGGTTTGGTACACTGACAGTAACCAAATCACCCACAGCAAGATTCTCTTTTGTTTGCTTCCATTTAGTTTTTTGCTGAAGAGTGTTCAGGTAGTCAGAGGACCATACCTTCCAGAAGTTTTCCAGCATCGATTGCATCATTTGCCAACAAGAGAGGTAATTTGGATTTTGTTCCAACAAGGTCGGCACTGGCGGTAACGTTAAGGTAGAACCGACCAAAAAGTCACCAGGCGTCAGTGCATCATATTCTCCTGGATCATCGCTTAATAGGGTGAGAGGTCTGGAGTTTAAGACAGCTTCTACACCACAAAGAAGAGTCTGCAATTCTTCAAGGGTAGGAACGTAGGACCCAAGAATGCGTTTTAAGTGGTGTTTTACTGATTTCACTCCCGCCTCCCAAAGCCCTCCAAAGTGAGGAGCATTTGGAGGAATAAAATTCCATCGAATTCGATCTTTTGAAAGTCGATCGCACAGTATAGGGTCACGCGTTATGGCCTTGAATCGCCTGGCCAATTCTCTGTCGGCACCTCTAAAATTAGTGCCGTTATCGGCAAACATTTGCTGTGGCAGCCCTCGCCGGGCTACAAAACGATTAAATGCGGCTAAAAAACTATTCGTTGAATAATCGGTCACAACTTCAATGTGTACCGCACGTATACACATACAGACAAAAATGGCAATATACCCTTTTTGTGATATCCTTCCTCTTCCAGGCCTTAGGCGGAGTAAAATTGGACCCGCATAATCCAGACCAGCAAATAAGAAAGGTCTAGATGGTTTAACTCTAGACGGGGGAAGTTGTCCCATCAGCTGACTCCCAAGACTACCTCCAATACGTGTGCAACATACATATTGACGTATAACCTTACGAGCAATAGAGCGAGCGGATAGCAGCCAAAACTTTTCTCGAAGTACTCTCAGTGTTACTTGCATTCCTCCATGTCTTGTTTCCTCATGAAAATAGAGTACCAGAAGGTAAGCTATTCGACTTTTTGGAACAATACATGGGTGCCTTTGCAATTCTGTCAAGTCGGAATTTTCTAAGCGTCCACCGATTCTAAGTACACCTTCTTCATCCAAAAAAGGGGAAAGGGAAAGAAGAGCACTCTTATGATCTAAGACGCCGCCTTTATGTAAGGTTTTTATTTCTCCCGGGAAGTGTACTTTCTGTGAATGACGAACTACACAGAGCTCAGCTTCCTGTAGATCTTCTGCTGTCAGAAGTGTACTTTTGAGGTGACTTCGCTCTGATCTTTTAAGATACTTGGCTATGAAGCGACGAACATAAGCTATCACTCTCAATAATTTCAACCATGACGAACATCTCGAGATCAACGTCCATTCTTCGCAAGTAGTTGAAACGATATTAATCTGAGTATTACGCAGCTCCAATTGTGCTTCTGAGGGAGCTACCCTCATAACTTGAGGCTAGTCTTCAGCTGATCCTCGGAGCCACTCAGGGCCTTGCAGCCACAACTGATGCTCAATAAGTGTTGACATGTTAACTCCCCTTGAAGCACAATCTGCGGGATTTTCTTGACTGGGCACATATCGCCAGCAAGCAGTTTTAAGAGTCGTTTGTATCAAAGAAACCTTATTAGCTACATAGCATTTAAGCGAGCAGGGCTGTAAGCCTATCCAATGCAAAGTGGTTTGTGAATCTGACCAACAGTAGATTGGAATTTCCTCTAATTGTAAAGCTTCAATGACAAACTGAACCAGCTCAACGAGCAGCGCAGCTGTTGCAATTTCTAACTTGGGAATACTTTTGGTCTTTAGAGGAGCGACTCTGGGCCGCGATTATTGAAAAAAGTCGAGCTGTAAAAGTCCGACTTCTGACTTGCCATGCGATATGGCAACACCGGGCACAAAATACGCGTGAGTTTCCGTTCATATTCAAAGTGCGTGGTAAAGTGTCAAAACATTTGAATGTAATATTTATAAAATAAATTTAAACAGAAGGAAAAGGTTAAACAACAAATTGTAGGACACAGACGGGTAAGTAAATTAAAATTTATTATTTAATTAAGTTAAATTGAACAATTAAATTAAATAAGTAATTAATTAAATTATATTAAATTAAATAAACTAATTATTGTTACAATAATGTCCAACTGAAATACAAATTTCAAAATTCTTTTTAATTTTTCTTATCAAACCTTTATTTTATTAATTAACATACTAATACATACATTTTTTCAGTTCCTTTGATAAAACAAGTCAGATACTGATAAATAAGACCATATTCTGCTGTGGGACCCAACTAAATAAGAAATCAACAACAACAACAAATTGTATGACACAGACGGGTAACTAAATGAAAATTTATTATTTAATTAAATTGAATTGAAAAATTAAATTTATTAATTAAGTTAAATTAAATTAAATAATGAAATTTATTAATTAAATTCAATTAAATTACATAATTATTGTAATAATATTGTCAACTTGCAATAAAAATTTCAAAAGTCCTTTTCATTTTTTCATCAAGCATCCCCTGACATAAAATTAGTTGTTCCATTGTATACTGCTGCATGTAACTTTTGTTGTTTATTAAATGATTATTTTAATAAGATTAATAATGAGCAATTATTATTATACGCAATGTAATTAAGTCTGTATTTAGAAGAATTGTTTATATCATTCTATTTGCTAGTATGGCTGACTTCCTAAATGCAGCAGTAGTGTTTAATTGGCTTAACGATGAACCGAGATTTATTGACAGATCTAATCCTTTCGACTTGGATGAAAGGGAATTTCAAAAGATTTTTAGGCTGTCAAAATGTACTGCAAATCAGTTTATTGAAGACCTAGCTCCATTTTTAAAATGCTCATCTAGAGTTTCAGCAATACAAGCGGAATGTAAGGTAAACATTAATCAGAATGTTAAATGAACTTCATACTTTGAAAATAGTTCAAGGCAATTGTCATAATAAATTTATTCCTTAATATTGTAAATATTAATACTTTTCCTAGAATTAGTTTTACAAAGTAGAAAAAAGTTTAAATTTCAACAAATTCAGAACGTTTAGATATTAAATGCAAAATGGAAGAGAAGAATTGGAAATATGAGTAATTTATTTGTACTGTATAATGCTTTAAAAATGTACATCAATTTCTGTTCTTCTATTTTACATTTAAAAAACTTATAAAAATTTTATATGAGTACTCAGAATCCTTCAGAATATGTTTTAAAGATTTTTTAGAAGTTATAAAATCGCATTCAAATACCACACTATTTAAAAAAAATTTAAACTCAATACAATACTTAAGAAATAGTTTATAATATCCACAATATTCTGAACTTTATTCGCAAGTGTTATTTTGTTACAAGTTATTAACTATTTTGTATTAATAAGTATTTTAACTTCAGTTTTCCATAACAAATTTTGAATCCTTTTAATGTAGTTAACCATTCTTATTTATAATTTTATAGGTTCTAATGTCGTTGCGCCTTTTAGCTAGTGGTTCTTACCAGAAAGACATAGCTTGCAGCAGAATGTTTAATGTTTCACAACCGACAGTCAGTAACTGTTTCAATGAAGTCATAAATGCAATAAATAGACCAGAAATAATGGACCGATGGATTCATTTTCCAAATTCCTTCGAGAAACTTAGGCATTTGCGTGACAGGTTGTAATTATATTTCAATTACTTTAAAAAATAACATAAAAATAAAGCTGAGTATTTATACTACTTTTTTGTATTTAAAGTTTTGAATATTGAGATTAAACAGAGTGAAATTCGTTGATTGGAAACCATATAAAATTATACTTTTTCTATTTACTTTTGAATGAAAACGAACCTACATTTATTTCAAGACCAAATATCGAAATTAGATTTCAATTATTGTGTATTTATTGTCAAAATGTTTATGTTGAATGAAAACTTGTTTAATGATTACTGCTTATTTTGAAATAAATATTTATATACATTTTTTATATTTATTTGCATGACATGTATTATATGTATATTAATGTCAGTATTACAACCTATTTAATTTTACAGGTTTTATCAAAGACATAGGATACGGGCAATTGGATGCATCGATTGCACCCACATCGCTATTGTGCCACCGAATATTAATAATGACGTATACCCTGAACATGTCTATGTCAATCGAAAAGGGTATCACTCTATCAACGTTCAACTTGTATGTTGGTGTTATTTTAATGTTAATTATGATTATAAATATATATGAATAAATTTATTGATGCAGACTCTTTGTTTTTTAATTTTTTATTAATTTGTATAATTGTCTCATGATTATATATGTGACTGGAAGGAAAAGTTCAGTTTCATAAATTTCAAATAAACAGTGTTTACAATGACCAACATTAGAAAAGTAGAATATGTATTTAAAATACGTCACCGTTATAAATTAAATACATTATAGATTAACTTCTTTTTCTCCGTAATATGAAATTTGATATTTTTATATGAATTTATGTTTAAATAATTCAATAATATTTTAAAAACAAAATTTGTTTTTCGACTGCGAATATGCTTCGCTATGCTGGAAAACAAATATTTTAATGTTTTGTTTATAATATTTGTGAGATAAATTTTTCAAACAGATATGTGACTCAGATATGCAAATCTTCAATGTAAATGCTAAATACCCGGGAAGCGTTCACGACAGTTATATATGGTCTATGTCTAACGCAAATGCAAGCATTTCAGAAATTTATAGAAGATATCCTAATGAAAACTTTCATTTGTTGGGTGAATAATTATTTTAATTAATTGAAACGTGTAATATAACGCATATGTTTTTACGAATAAATAATTAGTTTCTTTTTTTCAATTTGATCTCATTTCTAATGATGTAGAAACGAAATGGAATATATACATTTTGCAGGAGATTCTGCTTATCCCTTGAGGCCCTGGTTACTGACGCCATGCGTAGATGTACGTGAAGGTTTCCCGGAAGAACGTTATAATGCTGTTTTTCTGAAAGCCCGTTCCTCAATAGAACGCTGCATTGGATCATTAAAAATGACCTTTCGCTGCCTTCTGAAGCGCAGGATTCTTCATTACACTCCTACTGTTGCATCGAAAATCTTAAACAGCAGTATTGTTTTGTATAATATGCGCAAACAAGCAAATACCAATTTCGAAAATGATATCGTTTATGATAATAATATTAACGATCCGATAATTAATTATGTTCGCGGTGATATTGACAATGTGAATAATGGTAGAATAAATCGGCAAAATTTTATTGAAACTTTTTTTCGATAATTAAAAAGTTTGGCTTATTACGTTAGTCAAAAGTGTTCAGAATTGTGTATTTGAAATCAATCAATATTTTAATTTTCGTAATTGTATGTATGCATCTTCATCGAGCCAAATACCGAGATTTGTTTTGGCATCGATAACGGGAATATTTATCTAGCTGATAAGGCTATTGTTTTCGCATCGGTGTGCTGAATTTGTATCGCACCGCACAAGTTTAGTTTTGTAAGTTTTGATGTATGTTATAGCAAGTTTTTCAATATATGTTATAGCGATCAAACGAGACACACGGTCTTTTTGATTTCTCTACCCGGTCTCGCGCAACTTTCCCCCTTGCGCATCGC
>JABFPC010000197.1:0-10332 GCA_022817565.1 Chromoteleia sp. ZL-2020
GATGGGAGCATCGCTGGGAGAAGTGTGTAGAGTTACAAGGAGACTATGTTGAAAAATAAAAAAAAAATTTCTGAAAAAATGTCTTGTATCTTTGTTAGGTCGGAAACTTTTCAGACCACCCTCGTATGATTCCTATTTGGTTGTTAAAATAACTGATAAATCTATCTTCATAAGTATTATACGAAATTATACAAATTTAACAAAAAGTGAGCAGATAATTAGTTGTGTACAATTTTGTTAAACTTTTTATTTTGTATATGATATTGATACGAATATCGTAAGAAAAACGAATACAACTGTTGAGAATCGAAAGAATTGAAAATACTCGTCTACCGTCTACTGGAAACATTAAAAACACTGAATACACACAGAAATGAAGAAATTCATATTAAATATACAAATAAGAATAAATTAGTTTATTGCAGAATTTAATCGCTTAAATAAACAAGAAATTGAATGTTACGATACATAATTGTAAACTGTACTTTGATAACGAAAGTTACATATTGGTTATATTTATAATTTACTTGTCGTTTACAGATTTTGTACACTAGTAGTGTACGTTAAAAGTGAGCACGATAACATAAGTAGTTTATTCGATTACCGTTTATACTATTACATATATTAATGTTGTACTAAAACTGTTGATAATTAATTTAATAAAAAATAATAGATTTAAACTTCAAATAATAAATATTATAATTAATGATAAATAAACCTGTAAGTATTCGATTACATGGCCTCTTATACCGTATTTACTTTTTTAAATGAATTCGAGTATGACAAATAACTATTCATACAAGGAACCATTGATGAAGAATAAAAAATACCAACCTCAAACATGTACAGTTAAAAGTATATTCCATTAACCAGATCAATTTCAACTCAAAAGACCGACTGCCCATTTTGCGTGACTTTGCGCAGTCATTATTTTTACAGTTATGATGCAACGAATGTTCGCGTATTTTTTCAAAGGCCCAAAATCTCATAATACTCTTTTGATACCGTTGGTCCTTTTATCGGCATAAATAAACGCGAAGTGAAATAAATCGATTATCGCGTTCTCGTCGATACTCATTAAGAGTCTATTCTTTAATGAATTTTAATAGCAATCAATAACGATGATACAGTAGCAATATGCGTATTAATAGTCAATCGACGGTACAAGGGAATAACGATCATCGGAATTTTGCATTCATCCATTTAACGAATCATTCGTTGAATATTAATAAAGTCGCGAAAAAGCTTACGGAAAAATTGTGTTAAATCATTCGCTTTGACGTATATTGACGTAGCATTATAACCATTTTTCATTTGGAAATATAATTTGCAAATGATATGTGGGCTCTCTCGATTTCGTTACACGTCCCGTATGTTTCGCTCGAATTAATTTTTTAATTCAATTATTTTAAGCAAAGTGCATTTTTGTGCTAACGAATGCTAGCGCTGTTAAAATTTGAGTAAGCGTGTCAAAATTATTCATCGCTTGTAACATTATGTAACATTAACATATATTTTCGCATTTTTTATAGATTATTATTTAATTGTTTATATATATATATATATATATTTATTTATTTATTCCAATTAGATCTTACAATTCGTTGTTTGAGTCTTCGACTCATAATTTTCATTTTACCGTAAACAACAACAACAACAACAACAACAACAACAACAACAACAACAACAAACAACAACAGCAACAGCAACAACAGCAACGACAATAACAACAACAACAACAACAACAATAGTTTTGATTTCATTTACTTATTATTTTGATTTGCTTAATCATCTATAAATCCTTTATGAATGAAGAAATGTTGTGCCAAAATTGTTCATCGCATGCAACGTTAAAGCTTAAAAGCCGTCTAAAAGCACTTTCACCATTAGCTAAATAATCATATTTTTCTTTCGGCTCCCAAAGCAGTTGAAAACATATTTGTACATTTTTCCGCGCAACGTCAGAACTTTATGAATCTTTAAATATAATGTCAAAGTGACGTTTAAGAGTTTAATGTGAAGCATTGACCAGTTCTTTGCATAGCAAACTCGTACGTGCAAGACGGGACTTTGAAATGTCAGGAAAAATGGTACGTTGATTTTTTGGCTCTGGCATTTTCTAAGGTCAATATGAGAATGCGCTCTTTAGAGTGTCGGCGAAGCGTCGTCGGTCTGTTGATTTTTTATTTTCACCTTCGTACGTGACCCGCTCGCTGGTCCTTCTCCAGACTCATCCTGTTAATTGAGAATCACGACAATCTACGTGAGCAGCTTGGCGAATCGCGGCACTCGATTGCGCAGTTGGTTCCTTTGCTGCGCTCATTGTTAATGTTGGTTAACTCTTCGTTTCTTACCATTAGCAGTAATGAACTAAAATCGGGAACATCCCGTATGTGCGCCAAAGTTCACTTTGCGTATCTCATAAAATCCGCGCTTAATTAGGTCATTATGTTAACTTTTTACGCGGCTAAACTAATTCATTCATAACGATATTACCGAAACATCGTTGACATTGAAAACGTTTCTGCAAAAATAATTCATGCTATATATCCTCCTCTTCTTTCGAGACGTAACGCGAAGGAAACGTTTTTTAATATTGTATTCCAGAATATGTATTGTATCGTAGATTAATAAAATGTATCATCGAAGGCGTTCCGTACTCTCGTACTCTATTCCCGTACAATGCAGCCAGAATTTTACGACTGCTTTATATCCTGTTTAAATATTAAAAGGATTTTTAGGAAGTTGCATCTCAAATTTGATTCTGCACATAATTTTTCAACAGATACAATACAATTTCGTTCTTATCTTTGTGTATTTATAACAATAAGTGCGCACGTCGTGGTGCTGCTTTTACATGGAAACCAGCTTTACTATAATACGGCTATAGAATAATATTTTCGTTTGCGCTGGCGCGACGCTCGATGGTGCAACGCCAAATGGCACATTGCATCCGCAAAATGTGTTTTTGTGACTGACCTGGATTCCCAAGTGCTGATTTCGTTTCGACTTTAAGTGAATCGTCCCGGATAGATAAGTTAATGATGCTTGTTGTTATATTGACAGAGAAATTCTAGTATAACGTTTGAAATATTAATTATTATTTTATTATGTTTTCGAATTGAAATTATTTTTTAAAGAAGTAAGTTTATATATAAATATATTTGTATACAAATTTATATAAATAATTAAATCAATAAAATAATTAGTTTATATTTATTTAATTACTTATTTTATTGTTTTTTGACCATCTTTAGCCTTGACATTTATCATTATCACGGTATGATGTGCAGACATTTGCTTCTATTTTTCAATTTTCATCATTGATATATTACGATCTTATTATATTTCTTTAATAATTATCATTATCTTATGCGTGTAATAAATATATAAGGAATAAAACTGGAATATTTACACGCACACAGCAAGAGAAAATTTACTTTTTTCTTCAAGCTAGCAATCTTTAAAAATATGATTAAAACTAATTTATGAGAAATGAATGAAAGTTGAGAAAAATTGAACGTGATATAAAACATACACGTATTTATTCCGTTGGAAAAAGCAGCTGGAAATCTGTCAGTTGCAAATGACTTTTTGAAAGCATTTTTGTCCTAACTTGTCGGATACAGTGGCGCTTCGAATCACATCTGGCACGAATTTTCCGGATTCGTTTTCTGCAGTGCGACAAATTCGAAATTATTTACGATTCATAGGCCGAAACTATTCGAACTCTGTTCAGTTTGCGATGTCAAGTTTCCGATCGATATTTATCTACCGGTATCATTGCAATATCAGTTTCTCTGACGATAGCACGCGACGTATGAAAGCGAGCGTTTGTTCTTGACACTGTAAATGACGATTCAAGGAAGGGTGGTGTATACATAAAGCGTAGACTCTTTCGTCTATCCCCAAAGGCGTTCTCAATTTTCAGAAGCCCTTCGTGGATCCATCTGACACTAATCCGCAGGATCCGGCCAATCAGAATTGAAAAGACCCTTGGAACAATACCGGTCTATATTATAACTGACCCTGTGGAACGCGCGTCCCTTACGCGGCATTAGCTCTAATTAAATCTCAAATTGCGTACACTCGTTCACGTCGTCCTACCGTGTCATCGAATATCAAACAAAATTCGCCGATTGACATATGAACTTACCTCGCCTAAACTATGCAATCTATTCGGCTATGTGACGAAACGGTTACTATTACCTGTAATGGTAACTGCGAATGAATTTAAATTTTACTTTAATTACGTTTCGTCGTATTTTTACTTAAACGTTTTATTGCATTGCTTCTGTATGGGGAAATATCGTATAATAATTGTAATCCTTTTATCAGAAATACATTTTAAGATTTAATATGATTTCTTTCTAAATTACACTTTGATATTAAACAAAGTAAAAAAAAGAACAAACAATTTTTAATGTTTCGTATGATAGTAAAGAAATATAAAAATATATTTGTACAACTGTTACTAATTTTTCAAAAGTTGTTAGAACCTTTCAATCTAAGAGAAGTTTTCTTCACATCTTTGAGTATTTGTTCAATTTCAAACTTTTAATTAGACTAACCCATATTGCTAATAATCATGTGACTGGAATAAACTAAAAGTATCCACAATATTATCAATTTTCGAAAAACTTTTCATTTTGTTATTTAAACTATATTAACAACGATTGGATTTTATTATCAATTTCAGTTTATTCGATCTCATTTTAATCTTCGATAAATAACGAAATAAAACATTTCTGTGTATACTTTATTCTCAAGAACGCTCAGTTTCTTACAAAGTTTAAACATAAATTATCAATTTGAAAATATTACTCGAATATTTGATATTTGTGAAATTTAGTGTTAATGCATACATTTTATACTCAGATTATAATAAATTACATACAAATTGCATGAAATGTATTCTAAAGTTTGTTAGTTTTCCATTTTCTGTAAAGCTCATTTATATTTATGAGTAATTGCTGAATTCGTTGTAGATATTTTTCAACGCTCCAAAACATAAAAACACCCTTAGTCACGGTACGTAACGTTACGTTCTTAACTTTGTATAATTCTTAGTTTAGAAAAGTTTATAACATTTGAAGTAATGCATATCTAAATAGTAAAACACGAAACAATATTTCGTAAATAACGTCAGCTTTTAAGTATATTAACAATAAAAATGTAATATTCTAAATATATGTAATTTAATTATCATGAACGCTTAATAGAATATATAATACAATATAACATATAATACATGGAAATTTGTCCATTTTTATAAGAAATTTCTGTGGGAAACAGGTTTCAATTTGAGAACAAATAACGGAATTATTAAAGCTAATAGTAAAATTCAATATTTAGTTTAGTTATCCCATTTGTAATAATTTCATACAAAATGAAATTATACTGCAGTTATATTTACTTGGATTTAAACGATAAATGTACTTCAAGATAATGTTTGCCCATAAATTGTAATCTGAACATCTTTACGAAATTGTTTAATAGCATAAAACAGATACGTTTTCATCATCCGTTCAATTGCATATTCCAATTCAGGACACGTTTTAAAGTTTACACGAAAAGAAACACGGCACAATTTATCAAGTTACAAAAACAATGTTCGTTAAAATTCCTCGGCTAAAGAATTTCTTGATTCTCATGACTCGGTATTCATCTTATATATGGTAATTGTAAATTTACATATACTATATAAATTTGCACTTGCATCTTAACCATTACAATTTCCATTTTATTCTAAACTTATAGAACCATTTTTACAACTTGAAAACAAATGCTTTTTAAATTGACGTATACGTAGCTTCTTGCCATATAAATTCAAAGATTAAAAGAAATAAAGAAGTTGATTCCATCCAATAAATACATAACATTTTTAGAAAACTCTATTTTTCGTAACATTTCAGTTTTTCGTTCAATTTTAGTTTGAATAAAAATTATATATCAAACATAACATATTCGATACATGTAATAAAACTAGTTAAAAATAACTATGTATTGACAAATAAAAAATGCAATGTTTCATTCGCAAAACTGACATATGATATTATTCGTTATTCTTCAAATACACGTATAGATACACTAACATTTTATAGCTAGTCAAATTAAACTGCTTATACATTAATAAAGCAAACTTTAATTTTTCTTCGGTAAAATATTCGAGGGCCCGTACGAAAGAAGAATATACGTGACATATTCTAAATTATATAGTGTTTGAAAAGTGGAACAACTCTAAATAAAGTCAAATAAAGAAAGCATAAGTAGTCGAGTAAAGCAATATCTTGAAAGCTTTTAGAAGTATAAGAGCGTATATAAAAAGTCTGGTTTTTAAGTAAGAAGTAGCAGGGGGAACGAAGATCTATGTGTAAAACATCCCGAACGATAGAATTTACAGATGTCAACGTTTTTCGTTTTTGTAGTTGCAGCTGCGAAGGATAGACGGCACGACCGTACATGACATTGCGCACGCCGCTTTTCGCGCATACACCTGAGAGTATCAGATTACTGCACAAATGCCTTATCCCCTTGAGTCAATTTATACAAAGGATCCAATTAACTAAATTATTAGCTTTCCGCTGACAATCTAGGTAATAATTGGATCAAATAGAACAACTGTACTCTCATTTGCTTGTAAGCTGTGTTTTCTTTGCATAAATTATCAAGGTATTTGATATTGCGCAATTCGATAAAAAGGATATTACAGTTTTACATAATAATACGAGTCAACGGTCTGCACGATTCTTCGTCGTTAAAAATGTTCTAGGAATAAAATGGCGAACATATCGGTGCAACAAAAATTTTACTAAAAGATAGTGAAATATAATAAGTTGAACTGAAATACGCAAAGGTAACAAAAGATAAGAGGAGCAAAACAAATAAAGATAAATCATATTTGTTTCATTTATTCTACAAATATCTAATAAATATTTATACAGAATTTTGAATCCAATAAAGCAAATGATCAGATATGATCCAATCAGAACCATGGCATTGTATTGGGACGTACGCTATTCTTTTTATCTTCTTTCTTCAGTTATGAAACAAGAAAAGGTAGTTGGTCCAATGTCACGTACTTTTGAATTGAAATCGAACGATTCGAGAGAATAGACTTTATAGCACAGAAAATTGTCCGAATATCTCGCATCGGACACGCTGCTCACGTACATGCTGACTATGGATTGGATGCATAAATGGTGTACGTGGGTGTACGCAATTTTTGCCCCACGTATTACCTTGGGAACGTCGCGCCGACGAACGGCGCAAAGATTCCCAGAATCTTGGCATAAAAGTAAGGGGCTCATAAAAAGAAGCATAATCGCATTTTTACGCGGACCAACGCCAATTTTCTCGATCATTTTGCGAAATGCTCGTCAAGCAGTTCAGCTTTCGTTCTACAAGCTATATTGTTATGCCAAGGTTTTATAAAAATCAGTCATGTCGTATGATTTTTGGCCAAACTCATATTGAATTTCTTAGATTTTTTGTAGCTATATTCTTGAGTAAAGTTACGCGGATAATCATTTCAAAAGATCTAACGTATTTGATTTTTATTGTCTAATTTAATGATCCTCGAGTAATCAATTTCATCTTCAATATTATATATATATTATAATTATTCGTACCTAATTATATAATTATAATTTAACAATAATTATACAGTTATAATACAGTTATAATACAATAATATAATTTCATAACTATTACTTTTATTACATTATCAATGACGGATATATTAATTTATTATAATTATAATAATATTATGCAATATTTTGTATTCATAATATTCATTTAATTGTATACAATTTACTACTTCTATTTACTCATTTTTTTAACTTTGAATATAATATACGTATTTTTAATATATTTTTGGATTTCAACGTATTCATGAATATTCTGACTTGCCATGGATATGGCAGGTTTTTCCTATCCTTAAATTCTTATCTTCATTCGAACGTCCACAGTTTATCAGCTTAATGTCATCGCTATCTTTTAAATCCTCTCATTCATTTGATTACCATTATTTTGTTAACTTTTATCCTTTAAATTTTATCCATTTTCAAAAAACGGCTGTGCAAAATTTGGATCATATGAATAAGTACCGTCATAATATGCCGGATGAACAAAGGGACCGTACAGATTCAACATAGATCTAACCTCAAAATTAATTTTTCAATCATCCTATTCTGTAATACTAACATCCGAACAACATTTTATGCATCGATGTAAATCAGTTGTCGGTACAACAATTTGTTTGTATGCAATTTGTATACGATTAATCTTCTTTTAATCGCAATTTGCATCATTCATTAGTTGAGTTTATAAACTGTACGAAAGCATTAAAAAAAACGAATAATTAATGGTATAAAATTGCATTAAGCAACTCATAAACAAATAGCGATAAAGCTTTTCGTATGGGTACTATTGTAATCCCCAGAATGCAATCTAACTATTATCATCCAGCGACAAATAATAAACCAACTAACACAACATCCGCAGCTGCTGATTAAATAAATGCAAAGATGACCTAGTAAAAACAATATATGACACTTTGGCGTAAAGTTGGAAATTGAAATACAACGACGCATTCGTAAAACGTTATCGTTCGTAAAACATTAGACTGGCAATGCCAGCTCGTTTCTGAAATTTCATCCGACGAATTTCGCAGGCTTATCCGATGCTCCGTAAGCTGTTTTCATACAAAACTTTGGATTACAATGCTCCATTGTGTCTGGTTGCACAAGCACCATGGAAAATGCCGACTGTTAGATGCTCTGTGTTTCCATTCAACGTGTACCGCCGGTAAGCACGGACGTTATACACAAATAACGCGAAACGAATCCCTGTTACTAATTACCCGGTATATGCATCCGAGAACGGATGCGCGCTATGTACCAACGTTAAAGATCCGCAACTCCCATTATCGCTCCGTTCGATTGCGAAGCACCGAACATCCTTCCCTTTTCCTTCTTTCTTTCGAACGCTGCGCTAACGCTTTTATCGTTCCGGATTCCTTCGTTGACTTCTTTGCTACGTTTATTCCGCGTGTAAAACCGTAATTCCATTACCTCCTTTAACAAAGTTTCGGAGATAAATGGTACGTGGATCTACCGGAACACGCGAAACTTTACTCCAAACTATTTTCATTAAGCCGTTTAGAGGAAGAAAAATTGTATTTATAACACACGCGGAATAGCGATGCGCTAAAAATAATTGAACTATTAGTTTTAATTACCTCGGCGAGCTATTCACTTCACGACTGCATATTTACGGTGCTCCTTCAGCGCGGTGAGATATTGAAAACGCAGAAATCTCCGGAACAATGCGCGCAATCAAATTACGAGAATATTTATTTACTGCTTCGTTTCGCGTCAAAGGCTTCGCCGGCTGAAAAATGTCATTATTATTACATTTATTTGTACTTTTATCGCATTTACTTTCGTACTCTTAATTAGTAGCTTTTGCTTTATCGCTGTCGACTGATGTATTTGAATTGATCATATTTCACGGTAAATAAATATTTATGCTACTGTATCGAGTTTACATTTGTACGCTGATTTTTGTCCATTTTTATTTTATCACTTTCATTTTCGAGCAATCGTTTCCATTATTTGAAGGTATTCAATTTATCGTTTACGATGTCTTCTACTTTCTTATTTCATCATACTTATTTGGTTTTCTTCCTTGACTGAGGAGCGTATTTTCGGGTTCAATTAGGTTTACGGAGTGGCATCTCCACCAAACAAATTTAATTCTACTCGAGTCAGACCATCAAGATTGCTTTCTAATTGGACTTTATTAAAGTAATTTAATAAGGCCTTATCAATATTCCTGTAATCTTATCAATTTGTAAAATGTGGTCAAAATCAGATGTCTTGATAAGGAATCTGACTGGCGTGCTAATAAAATGTAACAAATGTTGGTTGGTAGGTTAGGTTCGAGTTTGTAAGATATTTTTGTTGAAATAACAGTATTTTATATTTTTCATTTAAAGAACTTCCATCTATCGTTTTTATTCGATCAAATAATTATGCGGATGTTTAAAAAATGCGATTATTTTTGCGTTCGGGGAAACAACGAATTATTGTATTCGATAAAAATACTAATTAAATTCTTAAATTTAAACCGTAGAATAGAAGTATCCAGAGCATCGAATAGTCGCGGCAAGATTTGCCCATCTGTTAACAGTGCTTTTAATTATGCCCCGAAGCGAAGCCGTTGTTGCGCGCACCGCATAATTCTGCGCGCGTCGACTGCGCGCGATATTTATGACTTCTTTAACAGATACCCCGCAATTATTAGCCCTAGCTCCGTTTCCGTCAAGCG
>JABFPC010000198.1:0-10326 GCA_022817565.1 Chromoteleia sp. ZL-2020
GTAAAATTAAAAATTTTAGGCGCATTTTTTCCAGATTTGATAAAACTGCTGAGGTTTTTATGGGTTTTCTCAATTTTGTTGGAGCTCTTGTATGGCTTCTCTAAAATTTTGTCCACAGAGCCTAGAGCATTCAAGATAACATTGGTAGAAGTATGGCAAAATATACAACTTATGGGTAGTCTATTTCATCTTAACTCCTGGCACGCTTTAGTAATACTATCACATCCAATTTCTAATTGTTCCTGAGAGGTTGCATAAGAAATTCTGATAAAATTTTCTAGACCAAATGCAATTCCTGGAACCACAGCAACCAAATGATCTCCCAGTAAGTATTCAGTAAAATCTAAATCATTATTTATTATCTTACCATTTTTTGTGCTTTTACTGAGCAATCCTTCACATGAGACAAATAAATAAAACGCACCTTGTGGAACAGATGCTGATAATCCCGGGGCAGA
The DNA here is from genome assembly GCA_022817565.1 of Chromoteleia sp. ZL-2020. NCBI lineage: Eukaryota > Metazoa > Arthropoda > Insecta > Hymenoptera > Scelionidae > Chromoteleia > Chromoteleia sp. ZL-2020. The sequence continues at coordinate 459 of JABFPC010000198.1, forward strand.
ATTTAGCTTTTTCACCATAAAATCTCTACGACTCTTAAAAATCCTTGTTCTTTCTTTCAAAAAACTATGATCACCGTTTAATGCCTCAACTGCTGCTGCTTGTGCTATCGAATTTGGATTAGAAGTGCTTTGAGACTGCAGCGTAGAGATAGCTTTTACCACATCACTTCTGCCTGCAATATACCCTATTCTCCAGCCTGTCATTGCATAGGCTTTTGATACTCCATTAACTACAAAAACTCTATCATAAAGCTTCGGCTCAACCTGAGCGATAGTAAAAAATTTTTCGTCGTATATTATATGCTCATAAATATCATCTGTAACGACATTCACATGTGGATATTCAAGCAATACTTGTGATATGTCTTTCAATTCATTACACGTGTACACAGCTCCCGCAGGGTTGTTCGGTGAGTTAAGAATTAACCATTTAGTTTTTTTAGTTATTTTGCTTTTCAATAATTCCGCTGTCAGTTTAAAATTTTGTCTGCACTCTACTACAACTGGCAAGCCGCCAAAAAGACTTACCATATCAACATATGAAACCCAATAAGGAGCTGGAATAATAACTTCATCTCCAGAGTTAATTGTTGACATGAACAAATTGAATAACACCTGCTTAGCGCCTGTACCAACACAGATTTGGTTAAACGTGTACTCGAGATTATTATCCCTTCTTAACTTATTAATTATTGCCTCTTTCAGCTCACGCGTTCCATCAACAGTAGTATATTTAGTTTTACCTTCACTTATTGCTTGAATAGCTGCTTTTTTTATATGATCTGGAGTATCAAAATCCGGTTCTCCTGCAGCTAAAACACAGATCTTTTTTCCTTCACTTTTCAACTTATTTGCCTTATCAGTTACAGCAATCGTAGGTGATGGTTTTATTAGGGACATTCTTTTTGCAAGGTTTGACATATCTTACTGAAGCTAAATTCAAATGATAAACCCCTTACAACAAAAAAGCTAGAATCTTGTGTATTGTATTAGTAGCTTTTTACCAAATTCACCAACGCAGCAATATTTTCAACTGGAGTATCAGGGAGTACTCCATGTCCAAGATTAAATATGAAGGGTAAATCTCTAAAGCAATCTATTATACGTTTTGCTTCTTTGACTGCTTCCGTTTTATCATAGGCTAAAAGATTAGGATCAAGGTTTCCTTGTAGAGGGATTTTTAGATTCGCTTTCGCCCATTTTATTGGAACATTATAATCTATACTTACTGCAGGTACACCTGTTTGTTCGCAGTAATCCTTATAAAGATTTCCAGCAGACCTTGGAAAACCTATTATTGGAAAATCAGAAAATCTATCCTTTATTGCCAAGATAATTCTCTTTGTTGGTTCGATAACATATTCTTTAAACAATGGTTCCGATAATGCACCAGCATTACTGTCAAATAGCTGAATAACATCTGCTCCAAATTCTATCTGTTTAATTAGATAAATAATCGTTGCTTCCGTTATTCGTTCAATTATATCCTTCAAATACGAAGGATATAAATTTAATACTTTGGAAAAAGTTTTGCTGCTCCCACCTTCTATGATGTATGAGGCTACTGTCCATGGTCCACCAGCAAATCCTATGAGAGATTTTTCTTTTGGTAACTGGCTTCTGACTTTTTTTATAGCGTTTAGAATTGGTAAGGTTTTAGTTTCAATTTCTTGTGGACCCTTCAATTCCTTAGGACTTTCTACGGGTTTTATTATTGGACCTATACCGCGTACGAAATTCACGTCACAACCCAAAACATCAGCTATTATTAAAATGTCTGAAAAAATTATCGCCGCATCCACGTTAAATCTTGTCACTGGCTGTAACGTCAATTCTGTCACTAAATCTGTGTTGTAGCATATCTCCATAAAATTATTCATATTTTCTACTGCTTTGCGGTACTCAGGAAGAGACCTACCAGCCTGACGCATCAGCCAAATAGGCACTCTTCCACCCGGCTTATTTTTCTTAATAATTCTCGCTATTGTTGTTTTGTTGCTTTTCAATCTATTTTATCTATTCTTTTGTATATTAAAGTATAGTAGTAATAATAGTTCTATCAACAACTTGTTACTAACTTAAAATTCAGTAAAAATTAGCGTTGTTCAACTTGTGGATAAATATGTGAGTAACTTTCGTATATTGTTGATTTTCTGTTATGATTTATGTGTATAAGTAAGGTGTTTAGAGTGTTAGTAATTTTCTTTTATGGAAAATACTTTACCATCATGCATTGTTACACAACTATGTATATGTTGTTGAAAAAGTTGTTGATCAATTGTTGGTATTTTATATCAACAAATAATTCACAAATTAATTTGACATTATTCACATGCTTATTAAACATTTAATAACAGTTTTCTTGATAAATCTAATCTGAAAACGTTTTTGCCATTACAGGGAATAAATTGAGTAAAAAAAGAACCTTAGTAGAAAAAATAGCATATAGAATTTTTCTCTTCCTTTTCAAAAAAGCTTCTGTGTTGAAAAAGTGTGCGACTGAAGCATTAATGAAAGATCTGCCAGACCTTAATATATTTAATGGTCTGTTAAAATTCCGCGATTGTGGTATAATGGATATAATGACTCCACGTACAGAGATATGCGCAGTAGACATTGAGTCAAGCGAGCGTGAAATAATAAAGAAGATAAAAAACACTTGCCACACTAAAATACCAATTTATAAAAATAACTTTGATAGCGTAATAGGCTTTTTTTATGTAAAAGATGTTATTTTTAATAGGGATAAAAATTTTAATCTGAAACATATTATACAAAGCGTAATATTTGTTCCACCCTCGATGAAGACAACTAATCTTTTTGTTAGGATGAACTCTTCTAAATCATGCTTAGCTATCGTATTGGATGAATATGGTGGAACTGATGGTTTAATTTCAATGACTGATCTTATAAAGGAGCTAATACCAAACATTGATAGTGAAAACGAAATAAATTCAGAATATACCATTACTGAATTGTCTCAAAATAAGTTTGAAGTATCAGCAAGGGCTCTTATAAAAGATATAGAAGAGGATCTAAAAATAGAATTACGTGACCCTGAAGAAGACTATGTTACACTTGGTGGTTTGATTCTTTCGATTGCTGGTAAAGTGCCTTCTGTGGATGAAGTCATTAAATATAAAAATGGTATGAAGTTTATCATCAAAGATGCAAATGAGCGCTACATTAATAAAATAGTACTAGACTTAAGTGATTACAAAAATTAGATTTGGTACCCCTTGTCGGTTGCCTTGAAACGAAGAAAAAGTTGTAATAACCAAATATGCAACTTAAGTTATAGTTAAACCTATCTCCAGCAAATTATCTTCACAAGTATAATGTATTTCAGTGTTATAGTACTCTAATAATAAAGAGGTCATATAGATATTAATATCTTTTGTATTTAAATTAGTGTCATTTTTTTTGATTAATTTGTCTACTAATGATTTGCTTATTGGTTTGTGTTCATTTAGAATTTTTATAGTTAATAGCATTTTATCTTTTGTTTGACTCAGTAACACAGACACTAGTTCAACTTCCTCCACTGCACTGGCTATAGTTAGCACCATATTAGAAATTATCTTATTTATCTTTTTAATTAAATCTTCCTTATTTTTTGCGGAGTATGCATCTATTTTCCACGTAAGCTTTACTTTTTTTTTAATAAATAATTTTCGATATTAGATTTGGTCTGATCAAAGCTGTAATTATCCGCTGAAGAAGAATATGCCTGCTTCATAACTTTATGTTTATATATTAAATCATCGGAGCTTTCTTTAAGAAACAACAACGCTTCCTTCTGCGCATCAGCATCATTCTTATCTATTACTTCAAGCTCTTCTACGCCAAACGTTATTCCATTCATAGAGTTAGCAAAGTCATGAAGCAGCCGTCCTGATAGCAGTTCCGTTATTAACAGTATGTTTTTGGTGTTTTCGTTCATTGGATAATTATAAATGATTTAAGTTACCCTATATTGGTAAGTATATAATAGTCAATTAAGAGAAAGTTTCGTTGCACTTTTTATATCAAGGCATTAATATAGTATTAACAATTTTAAAATTTATAAAAGGATTATGAATACTTATACTAGATCAGGAATAGATCTTGAACTATATAATAAGTTAATAAAAGAAGTCAAGCCTATTGCTCAAGAAACTACTAGAGAAGAAGTAATCAGCGAAATAGGTTCATTTTCTGCGTTATTTGATTTTGCTGCACTAAGTAAGAAGTATGACCATCCAGTACTCGTTTCCTCAACTGATGGAGTAGGTACGAAACTGTTGATAGCTCAAGAAGTGAATAAACATGATACTATAGGTATAGATTTAGTTGCAATGTGTGTAAATGACTTACTTGCACAAGGAGCAACGCCTTTATTTTTCCTTGATTACTTTGCAACAGGCGTTTTGAGCAAGGACGTTTTATTATCTGTGGTCCAAGGCATTGCAAGGGGGTGCAAGCAAGCTAAAATAGCATTGGTTGGTGGGGAAACTGCAGAAATGCCTGGAATGTATGGTAATAATCACTATGACCTTGCAGGGTTTGTGGTTGGTGTAGTTGATCGAAAACAAATTCTTCCAAACTGTAGCATGATGGAAGCAGGTGATTATATAGTTGGCTTAGAGTCAAGTGGAATTCACTCAAATGGGTTTTCTTTGGTGCGCCATATTTTCAAAAGCTTAGGTATAAATTATAACGATACATCTCTATGGAATAACAAATCTTGGAGTGAAATACTACTTGAACCAACAAAAATATATGTTGATTCTTTGTTGCCTATTATGCCAAAGGTAAAAGGCATTGCACATATAACAGGTGGTGGCTTGATAGATAATATTCCGCGGATTCTTCCAAAAAACTTATTTGCAAACATAGACATTAATTCCTGGAAATGGCAAGATATATTTTTATGGCTAACAAAGGAGGGTAAAATAGAGAAGAAAGAAATGCTAAAAACATTTAATTGTGGTATTGGTATGGTATTGATCGTAAGTCCTGAGAATATGCAAAACGTGAAAAATCATTTCCAAAAACGTGGAGAAAAAATTGAAATTATTGGAAAACTTGATGAGGCATGTAACCCTCCACTTGATAGAGTAGTATTTAGTTAACCTAACTCTACTGACAATCTTTCCGCAACTTCTAAGTATGCTTTTTTTAAGTTGCCTAAATTCAAACGAAAGACGTCTTTATCTAGCTTTTTGTTGGTGCTTTTATCCCACAACCTGCAGTTATCAGGGCTGATTTCATCAGCTAAAATGATTTTAGTACTGTCATTTATCAATCTGCCAAATTCTAACTTGAGATCAACTAAATATATACTTGCATTTGAAAATAGGTCGACTAAGATTTCATTGATCTTTAAAGTTGTAGTTTTTACTTCATCCATTTCTTTGCTAGATAGCCAATCAAAATACAGTATGTGATTTTCATTTACCATTGGGTCGGCTAGGTCATCATTTTTGTAAAAAAACTCGATTATAGGAGATGCAAGCCTCTCACCTTCTTTGATATTAAAACGTTTGCAAAAGCTGCCAGCTGCAACATTCCTCACTACTACTTCAAGAGGTATAATTTTGAGTTTTTTGACTAGCTGCTCTCTTTCATTCAGAGTTTTTATAAAGTGTGTGCTAATTCCTGCTTTCTCAAGCTTTTCCATGATAAAAGTACTAATATGATTATTAATTATTCCTTTGCCCTCAATAATTTCATATTTTTCCTTATTGAATGCTGTAACATCATCTTTAAAGTGCTGTATAACAGTTGATGAGTCTTCAGTTTCAATAATGGCTTTCGCTTTACCTTCGTATATCGTTTTATTCAGTGACATGCTTAATTTAACTATATATTATATCAATTTACTGTTCTTAGAGTATAGCCCCAAATAACTTAAAATAAACCTTAATGGCATTCAATGTTACAATATTAACCATATTTCCAGAAATGTTCCCCGGGTTTTTGAACTATTCTCTTGCCGGAAAAGCGTTAGAGAAAAAAATATGGAATCTTGAAGTAATAAATATTCGTTCTTTTGCGAAAGATAAACATTCAACTGTGGATGATGTTCCATATGGAGGTGGAGCAGGAATGGTTATGCGTTCTGATGTAGTTGGTGATGCAGTAGATAGTATGCTCTCTGTTCATAAAAACACTAAGTTTATTTACATGACTCCATCTGGAACTAAGTTTAATCAGAATATTGCCAGAGAATTATTAGAGTTTCCTCATATAACAATATTGTGTGGTCGATTTGAAGGTATTGACCAAAGGATAATTGATGCGTATACTCCTTATGAGTTAAGTATCGGAGATTATATACTTTCAGGAGGTGAGCCAGCTGCGATGGTGGTTCTTGATGCATGCATTAGACTTCTTCCAGGTGTAGTAAATAATACCGATAGTATTACTGAAGAAAGTTTTAATTATGGTGGTGGTATACTTGAATATCCTCAATATACTAGACCTGAGCAGTGGAAGGGATATAAAGTACCTGAGGTTTTGTTGTCTGGCAATCACAAAAAAATAAGTGATTGGAGGCAGAAGCAGTCTCATGTTATAACAAAAAAGCGTAGGCCTGAATTATTGAATGGAGAGATAAATGACAAATTTACTTAAAAAATTTAACGAACAGCAAATGCAAGTGTTAGCTAAAGAAATACCAGAATTTCGTCCTGGCGATGATTTGAAGGTCACTTTTAAAGTAGTTGACGGTGCAAGTGAACGTATACAGATATTTGAAGGTGTATGTATATCAAAAAGGAACCACGGGTTACATTCTTCTTTTGCAGTCAGAAAAGTGAGCCATGGAGAAAGTATAGTGTCTCAGTTTTTTGTTTATTCTCCTGCACTGGTTTCAGTGCAAGTGACAAGAAAAGGAAAGGTTCGTAGAGCAAAACTGTATTATCTGTGCAAACTATTTGGAAAAGCTGCAAGGATCAAAGAGCGTACTACTTATGTTAAAAAGAAATCTAAGTAGATACAATAGGGAGTGATGTCAATTGTGTCATCTCAGAACTCTCTCTTGTCATCCCAGTGTGTGACACACAACTGTACGAACATTGTGTTTGCCTCTCGCTGTGGTGTCATCCCAGTGCTACGACACTGGGATCCAGCATTCATTATTCTCCTTTTGGTTTGTGCTTTCATGGAAAATGTAAAAATTATTTGCAGGCAAAGCCTGCTGGATCCCAGTGTCAGCTACTTGCATGACAAAAAAGGGGAAAGTTTTTTCAAATCCTCGTGTAAAGAAAGGTAAATGAGTATAAAGAAAAAATTCCTTAAATTACTTCAGTCAAGGCGTGTACATGCTCGTATAAAAAGGAAAAATAAAAAGAACAGAGCGTTACGCTTTTGTTCTTTCACGGCACTAGTTATCTCACTTGGCTGTCCTGTGTGTATATTGTTGAGTATATTAGTTAACTCTTACAGTGCCTTAACAGTAACGAAAATTTTATTGCCAATTGAAATAAGTGCTGATCTTACTTTAACAAATAATCCTGGTGATTTGCGGTATAAGTCCATTGGCTTACTCAACGATTCTTTATGTAAGGTGTTTAAAGGAACTGATTTTAAAGACAGTGACGAAATTTTAAGTCGTAATTCTTACAAAGAACTAGAGAAATTTTTTCGTAAGAAAGTAAAAGATAGTGGTGAATATGAGATCTGGTTTACCGCGTCAAGTATAATTAATTCAATAAATAAAGATAAACATTTGAATGATCGTTATGCTAAATTACTTGATTGGCTAAAAGAAAAGAGGAGAGTGAAAAAATTTTTTAATAAGTCTTTATTCCTTAAATCTGACTCTCGTGAACCTGAGAATGCAGGGATTTTAGGGGCATTTATCGGTTCATTAATGACAATTATAGTGTGCCTAGCATTAGCATTACCAATAGGAATTATGTCGGGCATCTGTCTTTACGAATTTATGCCTAAAAATAGGCTAATAACTAATATTGTAGAAATTAGCATGAATAATCTTGCTGCAGTGCCTTCAATAATATTTGGTGTAGTGGGCTTAACTCTCTATCTTGGCATATTTGGGCTACCACGCTCTTCACCACTTGTTGGTGGAATGACTCTTTCATTTATGATGTTACCTAATATTATAATTGCAACAAAAAATGCCTTTGCGAATGTTCCTATTACGATAAAAGATGCAGCGTTTGCGCTCGGTGCACCTCACATCAAGGTGATATTAGATCACTCTTTACCGATTGCGTTACCAAGAATAATACATGGTACTGTGCTTGCAATTGCAAGGATTTTAGGTGAATCTTCTCCTTTACTTATGATGGGTATGGTGGCATTTATTGCTGATACACCTACGTCCTTTTTCGATCCGGCGACTGTTCTGCCTGTACAAATATACATATGGTCAAGTAGTCCTGAAATTGCATTTATTGAACTTGCTGCTATTGCAATTATAGCTTTATTATTGATGTTATTTGCGTTAAATTTAGTAGCAAATTTTGTAAAAAGGAAATTCGAATTTTTTAATTTTTAGCAATTCATGAAAATCACAGTCTTATCTGGTTATGGCTTAAATTGCGAAAAAGAAACTGCATTTGCATTTATGGAATGCAGCAGAAAACTTGGTATTGGTAATATTGAAGTAAAAATCGTTCACATTAACGGTATCATAGATAATCCAGGTGAACTGAAATTAAGCAATATACTTGCAATTCCAGGGGGTTTTTCCTATGGTGATGACACTGGTGCTGGTAATGCGTTTGCTTTACGCATTAAAAACAACTTGTTGGATGAGTTTCAAGAGTTTTTATCTCAGGACAAGCTGATTATAGGAATATGTAATGGTTGTCAGATATTAGTAAAATTAATTCCAGAGTTCTCTAACCTAGCTTTAATCCATAATGATATAGGCAATTACCAATGCCGCTGGATTAGAGTGAGAGTTAATTCAAAGAGTAATTCTGTTTGGCTACGGGGCCTGAGTGAACTATATCTCCCTGTTGCTCATGGGGAAGGTAAATTTTTTATGGATCAAGATATTTTGAACCAATTGATTGAGAGCAATTCCACCGCATTACGTTACATTGATGAAAATGGCAACTATGCTAACCTACAATTTCCTTACAATCCGAATGGATCTACATACGACCTAGCAGCTTTATCAGATAAAAGTGGAAGAGTGCTAGCTTTAATGCCCCATCCAGAAAGGGGAATATTTTTTACCCAGCAAGATAATTGGCCTCTTGAAAAAGAAAAGAGCAAGCGTTTAGGTGTTGCTGTGCCAAAATATGGTGATGGAATGCTTATATTTAAAAATGCACTAAAGTATTTTTGTTAAAATTTATTGGTAGGGGTTGATGGTCGAAATTATCCTCTAATATTACAAAAACTTGCTTGACACACTCCTCCAGCCCCCTTACCATGAAAGTGAAGCTATTTTATTTAACTTCGCAATCTGTGCAGATTAAAACGACAAGAAAACTTGTATTTGGCGTACTATGCTTAATTTTTTGCACTATGTGTACCTTATGTCTTTATCAAATTTCTAGGTTTTTACCTATATAAGCTGAAACGCGCTGTTCAAGACATCACCCAACGTCAAATTTTAAAATAGAGAGTGAATAACTAGCTACTGCGGGTTTTCTATGCCTTTTTTTTCTGCCTGGTAAATTTCTTAAATATTAAAGCTAAGGTTAGTTGCATTTAAAAGCAGCTAAATTGCAGCGTTTAAGACTTAAAAACGCCAATACTGAAAATAGACAATGACTAGGCTCTGTGGACAAAATTTTAGAGAAGCCATACAAGAGCTCCAACAAAATTGAGAAAACCCATAAAAACCTCAGCAGTTTTATCAAATCTGGAAAAAATGCGCCTAAAATTTTTAATTTTACCA
>JABFPC010000199.1:0-10325 GCA_022817565.1 Chromoteleia sp. ZL-2020
TTAATATTTCAAAACAAACTTGTAAAAAGTGCTTAAAGAAAGAGTAAAATACTTTTTTTTATCTTTTTATTTTCATCTACTCATCGAATTTGATTTGATTAATGTGATGTGATTCGCATGACCTTTATTCAAATTTTGCTCGAGTACCTTAACCCTAATTCTCATTTTCTCAATTAGAATAGCCTTCGATCAATTAGCAAAATATATTTTACGTCTAAAAATAATTTACGATGGACTTGATATTAAAATTTATATATATTACAATAATAATAATAATGAATAATGCACGTAGTATCGGTAGCTAAAACTTCCATAAATTTCAAATTCCCCAACAATATATTTTGTTTATAAATGTAATGGAAAATTACATAAATATAATGTAAAGTTTGGACTTAACATTCATCCACCAACTTTCTAAAGTCTTCTTCTTCCATCTTTAATACTGCAAATCCCAAATCCCTTATCTTGATTTGGCATCTATCCAATACTAAGAGAACAAATTTAGTACGTTTCAATAAATTTAAATAAAAAATATAGTGCACGAAGAAACATTGACAATCTCACTGAAATAAATAAAAATTTAAATTTCACTGACGAATCATTTAGTTAATATTTCTGTTAACGAATATCAATACAGAAAGTACGTTTTGAGAATAATTTTTTACAAATAATTTCAGTATACAGTTGCAACAAAATCAATAAAACCTCTTTATTAGAATAATTGTTTCGTACAATTTTTTCAAATTATAAATTATGTTCAATAGTCTATATTTTATCTACGGTTTAGAAATGTGGAACAAAAAGATTTGAAGGTCAAATCACATTCTTTCGATTTTCTATTCCTGAATAAGTTTATTACGTCATAAATGTTAAGTAGTACAGTGTACATAGATTGTTTCCATTATTTATTTTTCAAATAATCTTTACCACTTATCTATGATCTAGAAGAAGCACAAATTGACTGTATGTTAAATTTCGCTGTCTTGTTTAACCATTTTCTTTTGAACATTATTTACTCGGTACCTGAATTCAATTAATATCATCCAGAGCAGATACCCAACCCTGCTATACCACCCAACCCCTTTGTCAAACCCCATGATTCACCTTTTATATTACTTGCATCATCAATCGAAAACCAGACTTTATTACTATGTAAACAGTTTTGGAACGACTTATAAATAAAATTGAAATACATTACACCTACGAAAAATCCATAAAATCATAAAATTGATATCTATAGATTGATAGAATTGATGGAATTCTTGACAACAATTGTACGAAAATTAAATTTATAAGAACCATTCAACGTAATGCACGAGTTTGTTTTGATCTTTTCATTTGTAGAAAGACCGTAGAAGAAAACTGAAAATTTCACTTTTCCAACTATTACTAACCATCAAAGTAACAACGCATAACATCGTAAATGTTGCGAAAACTCGTTTTGTCACGAATTTTTTAAACAATACATAGACGCACGCAGCTTCCTTCGATTCAAAAACTATAACTGTCAATCGTAGCTTTATTCTGTCAAATTCGATGAAAAATAGAATCCAACGAAATAGGAGTTAGACGAGTCCAACGATATTTACCTCTAAAATAAACTACCTGACCACGAACCACAAAAGAGACAAACCAATGAAACCAAAAGCACGTCAAATCTGACCTCATTCTTGCCAACGAATTAAACCTATCACATGAACAGCACTCGACGACTACATACCCCTAACCGAAGCAGTTACGTATCACCAGGAGTGAATAACATTCGCGTCCTCGAGGACTCCGCAAGCTTGCATCCGCAGTGGGATTAAACATGCGGAATAAAACTCGGGGGTTAGGTTGGGAACTCGGTCGACCGTTGGCTGGCGTCGTTCGGGGTGGCCCGCTGGCTGGTCGGCGTCAATAATACCCAAGTGACGTAATCCTGTTGGAGTTTCGTTATTGGAGGATGTGTCATCCAGCGGGCGGGTAGGGGTCGATACGGCAGCTGGGTGGCGGAGCCGCACGCTCTCTCGCGGGCAGCGTCAGTGCGCCGGTGAATTCCCCAGAGTTCGCCAGCGTTAGACAAGGACGCGAGAACGCGACGAGCAAGAGGCAGCCGAAGCCAACCGAGGGGAAAGGACGAGTCAACTAGGAGGGAGATAACGGTCGGGCTTTGCAGGTATTTTGCAGTTCCTCTCTTCATCTGCGCATTGAATTAGACCATCATCCACTTACTTATTTTTTAAACAATTTCTACTAAAACTTCGTTGATAATTACAGAAATTAGCAGGAGGAAGACGTGGAAGTAGAGCCTGGTTTCTCGAGAACTGGCAAAACAGTGGCAAAAGTCGTAGACAGTACGAGTGCGACGATGATGCGGATATCGACGACATTCCAATCGAATTACGTCGGTTAGAAGACTTGAATGTCGTTATTGATAATAAACAGAGTGACAACTTGAGCATCAAATCGAAGAGTCTGGGCGACATCCTTGAAATACAACGATTAGATTTAGTACGATCCAGATCTAGCATACCCGGCCTCTGCTCTACCGTCACCTCTGAGCTGTACCTGGATTCGCAATCGACGGCGTCCTCCTCGTTGGGTAGCTCTAAACCTAAGCTAGTTAAACAAAAATCACACCTGAACGATGATTGTCTGGATATCCCGCAAAACACTGCCATTCAACAATTATTGTCGGATCTTCCGGACTTTCAGGTAATTGCTTTTTAGGTATAATATATTAGAAGTTTGACAATAAGACTGCACCAGGACCTATAGCGACAGGTGCAGTCAATTTACAAGAGGGTGTCCTTGTATTATCTATTTTTATTCAAAATATATTATTTTCGAGTTAATATAACATTAGAAAGGATTATAAAATTGTCGAAACAATTACTGTACTCTATTTTCAGAGTCAGTTGTAGAACCATGATTGAAGTCCTTTACATATGATATCCAAATATAGAGAATGGTCCGTTTAAAAGATTATCGACCAAATATTCTGAAAAACACACAATCTACAAAGAAAATTTTTCATATAAAATTTGTTTTATATAAAGAAGGTCGCAAAACATTATTACAATTTTCATTGTTTTCATTGTTTCTTAGATCAGTAAAGAATTTCAGTGTTATCGTAATGTTTATTTACCAGGTGTACAAGTATGAAACGCGGATTTGAGAGAACAGATGGGAAAAATGTGTAACTAGCAATGGAGCATATTTTGAATAAACCGCTTTTTATCATTCTTCAGAATTTAACGTGCTGTTTTTCGGAAACAAATCCGCATTTCATACTTGTACATCTGGTAAGTACAAAATATGTAATAACTTTTGCTGGTACCATTTTCTTAATTTCTGAAATGTTTGCCTGTAACATTGTAACCATACATATATATATTGACATATTTTATTATGTCAATATGTTGTCATAATAATGTTTTTTCACTATAATAAATTTGAAAAATACGAAAGAAAACAGATAAATACTAGGGCTGTTTGAACACTGTGATACCTTTGTTGGTTAAAGTATCGTGTGGATTTCTGCATCGGTGTATTATCGTACAGAAACGTCAAACACTCGTTTTCTCGGTATTTATGCCACACTCAAGGAATTCTGATTCGCAAACAACTCATAAATCCCGAATAATAATAATAATAGTTCACATTTTAACATTCCGTTTGAATTATTCGTGCATGACTCCTTTCAAATCGAAGAAAACTCTTGAAATGAGCAATATCCTGATTTTGGCTGCCGTTATAAATATGTGGAAAATCCTCCAAATAATAATTTCTGTACATGTTTTTGATTATTTCATCCGTTTCAATTTAGCAATTTAGTCCAGCTCGAAACAAAAGTTGATATTAATTGTTTATTCCATACTATTTTTTCGACATGTATCAATAATATACTATCATTTAATCTAAAAAATAATGACGCAGCAATGTCATCGTCTCAAAATATCAAGAAACCGATTCACAAAATCTTTAAACTACTATGAATTGCATATTAAGAGATCTCTGCCCGTAGATTAATATAAAACTAAATATATATATTAGGAGTACAAATTAGTTCGGTTCATTTTTAATACGGAAGGCAAATAAAAAAAACGGACCGAAATAATTTGTACCATAATGTATATATATATTTACAGATCATTTAAGAGTGATTAAAAAACTTTGTGAATCGGATCCGAGGTAGTCCTAGTTTAGAAGTATCAAGCTTCATTATTCATCCACTCATCAAAAGTTAGCGTTGTAGGAAACAAATCTAAAAAAATCAATCGCACCAAACCCTGAACACGCTGTGTATTAATAATTGAAAAACAATAATTAAATGTTATTTAATGATTACATTAGGACACATCCGAAACCCTCGCGAAAAGAGGTAGTGTACACAAGCAAAGTTCGATGAACGAAGAACTGATGTTCATTGACAGACTGAAGGAAAAGGAACGTGTCAAGCAGAACATCATGAAGCAGACTTCGCTTAACGAGGAGATCATGTGTGAGAGAACATTCGATAAGTTCAAAGATTCATTTTATTATGGAAATGCAACCAAAAGGTTCCAGCTCCTAACAAGTGGTCTTACGAATAAAATTAAACAATCGACTACAAACATCGAAAAAGTATCCGGAATATCTATTAGGAATGGTTTTGTTAAAATATTTCAGGTACAATATTTAAAGATCTTTAATAATGTAGATATGATATTCTGATTAAAATTTTTTGATAGATTATTACAAAAAAATTATTCTATCAAGAAATGTTAGGAATTTTGTAATAGAAAATTCATATTATAATATGAAATTTCTTAGGACGCAATGTATTGATTTTATGTGATTCGTAATTTAAAAAATAGCGAAAAAATTCTCAAAAACACATTATCCTGTTGAAATAAAAATAATTAATTTTAAATATCAGTTTGAAATAAATACAATATATTATATTTCTGAAAAAGGCAGATGGACACTGTGTAAACATTAACTAACACAAAAACTAACAATTAATGCATAATAACAATCTTTCTACAATAGAACTATCCTAGATGTATAATATTTTCAATCTCACTTTTTGAATGAAGAAATAATCGAGGAAAATTGTACCATATATATGTCATCAGTTAATTAATTTAATTTATAAAAAAAAATTAAGATTTATTAATATCTGCAGAATCTTTTTTGGTACCTGAATTTAATATCTTGTGGCTTGAACATGTATCAAGTAAATTTTATTAAAGTAAAATTGAATTTTTAATCTCCTGCTGGTAACATTTGACTGAAAAAAACTATAATGACGTATTATTTAGTACTACTAACATATCTTTGTTTTTTACATTTTTTACACTTGGAAACTATAGATACAAAATAAGAAAATTATAAAATAATTATAGAAGTTCTTTTTAATTATAAATATATGAAAATTGTAAAAACTAGAATTCTTAATTTTACTTTTTACTTTTTTATTATGGCTTTTACTCTCTACATTACCTATCAAAACTAATGATACTTCATTTTAGGGGTGGAAATCAACGTAAAGCGAAACATCGCCAGCGGATCCTATCGAGTTACAAACGAAAGCAACACCTGCGGACCAAGCTCGAGGCCCGGTAATGCCTAAACGAGAAGACGAGTCTACGGAGAGACGTCATTCACGAGAAGATGGTTCGGATTCTTCAAAAGACAGCAGTCTTCAAAGTGACACAAGTGTTGACTCGGAGGACAGCTTTGCCGCAGTGATTTATGTGCCAAAGCAACAAACCACGCAAACCACGACGCCGACAACCACTGCACCTTCGGTAGACACCATCACCGCGTATCCAGGGTACCCACTCCTTAGCACAGCGTCAGCTCCCCCCTCGCCTAGGGTCAAGTACCCCCCGGAACTACCCGGACCCAGAATGAAATTCATAGCTATATCCCCCCTTCTAAAACAGTTTCCTGCGACTAGCAAATCTTTACCTCCTCCCAGTCCGCCTGGACCTTCGCCTCGCACTATGAATTCCGCACCTCTAAGGCCATTTTTTAATTATAATAATACTAAGGAAATGAGAGATTCTCAGGAGAGAAATATTAGTTCCATGAAGGATTTTGCAATGAGGACGAGCGATTTTTTCACTCGTCAAAAAAATTTCAGTTCGGATACCAAACTGGTTAATGTTCCTCAGGAGGTACCTGTCAAGCCAAGTGAAATCGAGACGGATGTGGAAAATGTAAGTTCAAATTCATATTTTATATATTGTTTTATTATAAGAAGCTTAACTCATTGAATTTCTTTCTATATCTTCTCAAACATGGGCCGACATTACATAAACAAAAGATATTCATCTCTGATCAAAGCTTTTCAAGTGGTAACTCTAACCCAAACGAACTAGCTCTAGATACACTTGTCACTCTAAAATAGTTTCTGTTTAAACAATTCATTCTGCATTTACCTCGTCAATGTATAAAATAATGAAAAATGTAAATTGTATATAATTTTTCAATCATTTGTGTACAATTGTATTTTCTACTCAGGTTGTTCAAGAAGATGAAAAAGCGCCACTAACAACCAATGATGAAATAATAGTAAGCACAGAAAAAGTCACATCGAGTGCAGAATCGATAAACGAAGAAGAAAGTCGTAAAGCCAGATTGAACCAGATTAAAGAATTGCTGAAACAGAAACCGGAGTTCGCGACTCGTACAAAGCTATCTTTTCCTCTCGTTCGTAGAGCATCTTCCGCTGCACCTGGCAGATTGGAGACCGTGACTAAAGTTCTGCCTCGCCTACTTTCATTAGAACTATTCAATCCTGAAACCGACGATTTGGACAGTGATTCTAGCGGTGTTTCATCTCCAGAATCTGTAGGTTCCGTGATTAGTGTCATATCTGACGAGCGCTACTTATTAAAGAAAGGTAAGCGTAATATATTACGTAAATTAATTTTATTAAATCATTCTTAAAAATAAAGTATAAAGGATCAGTTTTTATTTATTCAGAGAATGCTAAGAAAGAAGAAACTCCTTCGGAACAGCAAGAAAGTTTCAAGCAAACCTCCGACAAACCCGAAAACGAATCAGTAACGTCAAAAGATGTCAAAGAAAAATTATTATCACCATCGCAATCTACGAGACTTACTGAATTTATTACGGATAATACTGTGGATATGTCGGACAGCATAACACATAAGAGCGAAGACACTACATTGGAAAAAATAGAGAAGGATGGATTAATATCACCAGGTGCGTCGACGTGGAGTGAAGAATGTCGACAACATCTGATCGATTTTACAGAAAAGCTTAGCGAAAATTTGATACACGACATTAATCAGTATTGTCAAAAGAGCCAATTGGAGTACATGCAAAATTTTGATGACAAGACTGGTACGGTACTTGAGGATAATGAATCCTCCGAGTTTGAGGAGACGTCTTTGGATTCCACGAAATCTTGTAAATATAGCACACACGTGGAATCAATGCCACATTTGAAAACTAATACTGTAGGCAAGAGTTACGTTGAATATGACAATAAGTCAAGGGGTAACCTTACGAGCGATAGAAGAGAGTTAGTGCGCAGAAGTACTTTCGACGATAGTCTTAATTTAACTCAAGATAAGGATACTGACGGAGTTACAGGGCAACGCTGTATATACAACAGAGCCAAATTTGGAAGCGATGAAGGTCATTATTACATTTAAATCCTTTTAGCTACAATGTTACAATTTTTAGTTATAGTGTTATTTTTTATAATAATCAATAAGAGAAATTTCTATGTAAACTAAAATTGTTCCGACTATTTATTAATTAAAATGTATATTCAAAAGATAAATTGGTTTCAGATAAGCAGTACTTAAGATTCGGGAATTCGATCGAGTCGAGCGATATAGGTGATTCGATCGAGAACACTATAAGCGAGAGTAGTCAAGAGGAGTCGTCTATGAACAACATTGCGAGGACGTGCAACGCAAGCACAGCTTCGCTCGCATCCAGTAGCATAGATTACAGCAGTAGTAGCAGCAAGGGTAGCAACGAAAAAAACCATCGAGCATCGTGCGCGACACACGTGCAATCCACGTCTCACCCGGAGCGAATTCCTTCGCGTATTACCGAACTGAAAAACCTCGAGCGTTGGATGTCGACCGGTAGCAGCGGCACCCTGAGCAACTCCTGGACACAGTGGTCGTTGTCTTCCGAGCAGGAGGGCGGCGGAGGCGCCATCACCTACCACCAATACTATCACGTGTTTCGCGAAGGCGAGCTGGACCAACTAATAAACAAGTACGTCGAGAATCTCCATATCATCTCATCCTACTATGACCACGCCAGCTGGTGCATAGTCGCGGAAAAGGTGCAGGTCTGGACTATATGACTACTCGGGTACACATCGTTCTCGTGTGCGTTTTCGTATGCTCTCACTTGCAGCTTTCAACAGTTTAAACCCGACAAAATGATGCTACCGTTTAACGCTTCATAGATAACGACAGCTCTTCTTTCCCTTTTAAATTGGTCCTGTCTCGCAACTTACAAGTTCAATCGCATTTTAGGTGAGTAAAAATATAATTATACGAAAAAGTGTTATTTACACATAATAGAATTATATTCTGTCAGATCAGAAATATTCTGATATATAGAAGAAGTTTAAATTGTAATCGAAGGTACTTGTTTTAATCAGCTGCTGATGAGAACTTCATCCAGATTTGCAAAGCAAGAAAATTGATCAATATTTATTTACAAATGTTACAATTTTTGATAAATTACCTGATCTTCCCGCTCAGGTTCAAAAAACAAGAAAAACTTTTAATTAACTTACTATCCAAGAATGTTTTTAAAAGAAAACTCTAATCAATATTTAATCAGAATTATATCAGTTCTTAACCAAGAAGATCAGGAAATCCATCATAAATTGTGATTTTTATAGCTAAATTCTGATCAGGATTTCTGACCAGTCTCTGATCAGCTTTTGCTCAGATTTTATATTCTTCAAAGTTAGATCAGATTCTAATAAGGATTATTAGATTTCTGATTATTAGATTCAATTTCTGTTTGGATTTTTCCTGTTTTGCATTTATCTACAAACACAAAATAAAATTTAACGAATATCTACTTTTTTTTAGGATGATTTCAAGATGTAACCAGAACTGGCGTGCTGTCATTTCAACGTTCTAATTCATTCGGTGATACAACTTTTTGATACCTATACGAAAGATTCGTCACAAGCTAGTTGAATGACATTTGCACGGTCAAATGAAGTTATACACGTTTTTCTCATATCAACTGTGATTAATATTTTCAGTTGGATAGTAATAGAGATAATACTACTGGATCGCATGTTCATGACTATAAAGCTGTATACGTGTTTCACTGGTTTAATACATAGAAACCGGTGATAACTCTGTGAATTGTGAACAGGTAAATGTTGAACTGCTTTTAATTGTTATAGTCGCAGCGTGGATGTTCTCTGTTTCGAATACCCGGCGGCATTGTACTGCGATACGTACGTGATCCATCAGTATTATGACTAAGTAAATAATATTGTTCAATGTTAAACTTTGCGACACATCCGCTAAAGGATATTTCATTCAACCAACAATATTTACCGGTTTCCAGTTTTACATTTCCTTTACAATTAAATTCTTGTAATATCGGGATAGTGGTTGATGTTTATTTATTTATCACAACAATTTCAATTAATTTTCAATCAACAAATCGCATAGTACACTTCGATCCATTTTAAAATTGCATTAAATAAAATGGAAAGAACATCTAGTTCTCTACGAATTATTATTTACAATGTTACTTTATACAAAATTGCATTTCTACAATAATTTAAAGGTGATATTGACAATAACACGATCTTGTACTACTCTAAATCTACTATTTGTAAAATAAAATAAATAAAAAAATCGTGTGACTTTTTGGGACTCGACAAAGGCACCGATGAATCACGATATTACATGAATTTATTGGTGCAGATTGCATTTGTTTAATTTTAACTTACGCAAATAAGACAATCCACCCAACCAAATTTCCAAACCTTTGTTATAAAATGTCACAATAGAGATCGAAGATGTTAAATTACATTCAATGCGTTCGCTCTGAATTCATTTCTTGAAACACAAAAGATAAGTACGAGTGAGAATTCATAATATTGTATAAAATTTAACTATATTTTCACTCGTTCAAGTGATAATGTATAATATGATGTAAACTTAAACGACGTAAACGCACACAAGTGGCAGCTAGAAGATACGTCGATTTGTTTTAAATTAAGAGCTACTTGAGCGAATAACACAAGGAGATTTTTTTGAACACCAATTCTTCATTCTCAAATATAGCGTTGCGAAATGAAACGGAAACGAAGAGGA
>JABFPC010000200.1:0-10318 GCA_022817565.1 Chromoteleia sp. ZL-2020
TACAATGCATAATAATTCAATATTAAATCCGGACAATAAGTAGGTTTTGTAATGTTAATGGAAATATAGTTATGGTCCATAACAAAAAGGAAAAAAGTGTCTATTATAAGTTAGACCTATTTTAGACCTATTCTACTAACCGAGTTTTGCAGTAGATCTTATGTAAAATATGACACTCGTAAATATTCATCTCAAAAATGACATAACGATTTATAATATTAGATAAATCTAATATCAGATTTAACATAATATTTGACATAAAATGTGATTTATTATTAAGTCATAAGAGATGATATTGTGACATTTCATCAGATCATACGTCAGATCTGGTGCGAAACTCTGCTGTTAAATATATATAGATCTAATTTAGATCTAACGTCAAATGAAATCACCTTTTTGGCAGAAATGTTAAATGTTTAAAAACTTTTAAATTCAACAAAAATACAATTGAAACATTAAAATAACATAAAAATTATTTTTCGTACGAGTATCTAGTAATTATGACATGTATTTTTAATATAATTGTAGTCTAATTATCTCAGTGCACAAAATGTCCTATAACATGACACGACGTAATATGTATGCATTCTGCATCATTCTCTCCGTTTGATTTGTTTCCAGAATTAACAAATACCGTGGAGCTTGTGTTATATTTATTACCGTACGATTTTGAGATGTCCCTCCGTTTTATTGTTTGCGAGAAAGTTCCTAGTAGGCACTTGTGGTTTTCATGATCCCATAAAAAGCATATACTGTTACTGTGTAAGAGGTATATCGCATTAGTTATATGAATAAAATGCGACCAACCCTCGCCCCAACATAACGTCAAGAATATTTGCCTAATACAGTTTAATGAGCGTGCGTTTCATGTGTGTGTTTTTGTCATTTAAATTGTAGATGTAATTCTTATTCAAGATATTTGCGTACTTTCAAGTGCAAGTGGTATAACACGGTACATGGTCAGCCCGTATAAGAATTAGATTACGAATAGAAGAACAGCCATAAGAAATTCATGAATAAATCGATCCACAGTCATCAGACTTTTTCCGTACTGTTTAGTTGGTATAAATGCTTTCGCGTTTCGTTTTTACGATTTAGAAATCTCGCCGATTGTCGAATGATAAGAAACATCTAAAATTAAAACTTTTTCAATTAATTTGGAATTAAAACAATTTAAGTGGACGATAAAAAGAAACGTTCAGCTTATAATGTTGAATTTGAAATAAAAATAAAAGTTCTGAAATTTATGTTTTATTCTTCATAAACGTAACAGTTCAAATAACCGATTCAATTTCAAATGACCATCAGCGTTTCAGAATAAAGGTTACTTTTATCTTTGCTCTTGCAGTTTATTAAAAATTGTTCGATCCGATTCAATCCTTTAATACTTTGCTTTGAAGGATCGAAATGATAAACTTTTCGTTCTCGTATTTTAGATCAAAGATTGCGTCAAATATGTTTCAAAATTGACATTATCTGAAGGGATCGCGAAAGACGAAGTCGGATTTATGGTAAATTCTTAACGAGAAACGTATTCCTCTGTCATTTTGTGACGTGGAAAGTGAAATGAACTTGCGGTGCGCGGCTGCTCGTTTTCGTATTTACTAATGAAAACGTCGGGGAATTTGTGTTTTCAGTGGACGCAGGACTGGCGGTGGCTGCGGAAATGAAACCACCGGAAGAACGAACCGAGGAAGAAAAAATGGCACTGCTTGAAAAACCAAGACTGGGGGGTGTTTCGCGAGCACAAATCAGGTACAAAGAAGCGAAGGAATTTAAAAACACCGACGATAAACTCGTGCACCGAGCACACGCATCAATACTTCTTGGTAAAGTATTACAAAAGTACTATTATTATACGGCTGTGTTCGATTAAGTCTTCAGCGGTCTACTTTGTGAATTTTCGCATGCTTCAATTTTTATTTCTTTAATCCATCTTTGTTGTCATTATATTATGATACAAATTCTTTGTAATTATATTGAATCGTGTATTTGTTTCTTCATGTAAAAAATTTATTTTGCGTATCTAATGACATTTTTACTTTTCTTTTGCTAAGAAATTTATATAGAAAAATTTTTATATTTTATCGTAAAACTGACATAAACTACGCCATTTTTCGACAGTTCTTAATCCAACCTATAAAATGTTATCGATATTACAAAAAGTTCTAATAGGTTGTTTAATAATTACAGGAAAATGACGTGGATTATATCAGTGTCAATATATGGTAAATTCAGTTTTTTAGAAACTTTTGCTCCGTATATAGTATTCTGATAATTGGGTTCCTTAATCGAAATTGTTCTTTTTTTTTCTCGTTTTATTTTACTTTCTTTATTCGCACGATTCAATAATGTATAAGGTTGAAGTGAAAGTATCACTTTTCTACTCGAATTGAAAAACAATCAAGCTCATGGATAATTCATAATTACAAAGGAGAAATAAAAAATGAACGTCTGCTATTCCGTTAAGAGACATGTCGCCAAAACTTTTTTATTGAGTAAAATGATCGATAGTCGAGGCAGTAACTTATGCATAGTCACAAACTTAATTTTCTAGTCGGAAACGTTGAGAAAGCATTTTCGAAAATGCACGAAGATTGACTAAAAAAAAACTGTTAATAGCGGTTTATGAGGGATGGTAGTATAGTTTGAAATGACTATGAAAGTCAACCGAAAATTGTTTTTTAATAGTCGTTCATTCGTGACAAAGTCCTATAAAAACGAAACCTCTTAACATAATTTCAATTCTTTTTAAGAACTCTTTTATTTCCTAGTTTACGAACTACATTTCAGCATACTTTTACTTTCGAGCATCGTCGATAGAGCTATTAAATCTGTTTATAATTTAACATTGCGTAAATAAATAGTAGTGCATTGATTTTGCTAACTCATCAAACAATTAACTTCATAATTGCGAAGTAATTTATATTTTACAATTTACCTTTCTGTGTCAATGGAAACGTTTATAAATGAGTTGATGACAGAGTTCAATGTAGGTTGAACAAAATTAATTAAAAAATTATCACAAACAAAAAATGCAGATATGTTTCTTTTGAAATTGATCGACACTGATTCGTTGTATATTATAATTTATCAATTTGCAAAATTTATTAAAATAAATGAAATGTGACGCAACTAAACTTTTTATTGTCATATAATACTTTTTTAGCAGGCAAATTAATTAAGGATTAAATTAAGATTAATTAACTTACTAATAATGATTAATAATTAATCTTATTAATTGTTACATTAATAAATTATTTATTTATTTAGAATTTTATTTAGAATTACGTTTCGATTATTAATTAAATTTTGTAACTAAAATAGAGAAAGTAATTTTGCAGTGCAGTACTTCTAAATACATTATAAATTGTCGCAGAAAATGAAAATTACCAGTGTGTGTGCACATTTAAAAGACTGCTTTTTTCATTTTGAAATTGCACTTTAATATAAAGTACTCTTATCATAAACATAAATTATTTTGACATTGTAAAATAATCTCGTATACGTAAACTATTTGTACCGTAAATTCTACAGAACCAACTCCGACTGTTATTACATTGATCTACCTTCTCTGAAAGGTCGCCCTCGTACTTTTTATTTAACTTTTAAACGAATGTATTCTTTGCACGTATTTATTTTTCAATTCGCGTTTTGCGTTTTTGTAAATAGAGCTTTCGTGTTCCGAAAAGCAAAATTGAAATCGACGCGCACTTCAATGGAACGCAAATAAAGTTATAATTAATTTATTTACGTTACCAAAGTGAACTAATGAGAATCATTTTTCGCGTCTTAAAAAGCGCGATAAGTTGTTTTATGGAAATGCACGCGATTTTTGCTTGATATTTTAAAAGTATCAGGTATCGCTATTTGTCAAGCATTTACATTGTTTTTATCGCACTCGATAGATTGTCCAAAAAGCTGTTTCATAGGAATATTGATTTAGGAAAATTTATCACGGTATTTGTTTTTAGATAATGGAGAAACGCTTGGAAAAAGGGTTCGTGCTGATTTCAGTTTTGTATAAAGTTCATAATAGTAATATTATAAACGGAAGAAGTCGTACGAATCGTACTCTTACATCAAAAATCCGTGCAAAGCAACATACAACACGAAGATTAAAGTTTGCTTACAAGACTGAGTAACTGTTTCAACGATGTTACGTAGGAAATAAAGCAATGCTTTACTTGACATAATTTGACAAGTCCCCCTAAAGTAACCTCTACCGGAAGAAGGGTATCAAATGACGTTCAAATTAAGTTAGATCTGATGTATATCTGATAACCGAGTTCGACAGCAGATTTGATATTACAATTGACATCAGGTCTGATGTATGATCTGACGTAAGATTCGATACTTTTGAAAAAAGTATTTTTTCTTATAACAGATCTTATCTCTGATCTTATGTAAAATCCGATGTCTAATCAGCTGTAGGATTTGCTCCTAGATCTGATGTCAAACGATTTTTGAAAGTTTTGCTATTTACTAACACGAACTTCTTTAAACCTAATGTCAGGTTAGAGGATAGAAAATTACTAAATCTTACACCAGATCTTACGTCAAATTTGATGTAAGACTTGCTGTTAGGTCTGACGATGATCAAATTTTGTGGTCAATATTTACAAATATTGGATCTGATATTAGATCTGATATAGATTTACTCAGTTATTAAATAAATCCAATTATCAAATTTAATTTAGACTTGCTACGTTTAATTCCGTTGATAGAACGTCATCAAATTTTGAATAATTAGAATATTAAAAAAAATTTCGAAATCAGGTTTCATTTCATAGGGAATTCGAAGTCTGAGAAGCTTTGCAAAATGCTGTTTGAAAAAATTGTAAGGATACAATGCCCAAAATACGTCGTAGCCTTCTGAAAGCTAATCGGAAGAACGCAATTTGTTTTCGTCGCGCTCGAGGTTTTGAAGTGACTGCGTCTGTTCGTAAAAGGGCGTTTTGTTTCTTGTTCTCTCGAATGGTACAAGCGTAGGGATGAAAATGCCAGAGCAAAGGAACAGTTCTCAAGGGTTAGAAGCTAAACGCACTATCTCCGCGTTCGCAAACTGCAGTTCACAATTAATTGACCTACTTACGACTCTTTCATTACAATCGAAATTCACTCCCGCCGTTTCTCCTAAATTACGAATTTCGGGTTCGTAGCGGATCCGTAATCAGCAATAAATCTTCCGAACGCGCGCGCGATGCTCTCGCTTTTCCTTGGAATTATTTCATTTTCAAAAGTGTGCAAATTGCTTTCGTCGTTTTTATTCATCGAAAAAATGTTCGCGCAGCATTGACTAAGTTTACGAATTGAGTGCAATTGCATTTCGTGAGTGGCTTTTTATTAATAAATTTGATTCAAATTTGAACAACGCAATAATGGTGAATTCGTAAAGTTTTGTAGAATTAAAATACGAACAACTTTATCGAAACATCGAGTAATATTTTTAATATCATGATACGTTCAAGAGAAATTTTTCATCCCTTTAAATTTGTGATATTTATCAATTTCTTTCAATTTACTTTAACTTCAATAAAATTTTTCTTACATTAAAACATCCGTGAAGATGAATTTTAAAAATAATAAGAAATTATCCAGTTCGTTTCATGGTTAATCAGAATCGTGATATCTGAAATATGATTTGGCTAGAATCTTGAAAGTACATTCGAACTACCTCGTCAGATTCGAAGACTTTTAATATTTATAAGCGCAAAGCAATATTCGAACTAGAATTCTCGGTCCAACGCAGACAATTTCAGAGCCGTTATACACAAACCAATTACAGCTTTAATTTCATCCGACTGTTCCGTGCACGATTTTGTACTTAAACTCTCTAATGTACGACAAGACTTTGTAGTTTATCCGTATTTGAGTAAACTAAAAATTTAATTACAATTTTGACAAAAATAAGCGATGCTTGTAACTTTTAATCTCAAAATTTATCCGTAAATTGTAGTTTCGGTGTCTTTGCACATAAACTTTCTTTCCCTAAAATTTCTAAACAAAAGTTTTTCATATTTAAGTTTGCGATTAATTCGTTTATATTTATTTACTTATTTATTTAAAAACCGATAGAATTATTATCTTTAAATACAAATTAGATCAAATATAACTTTCCATCAGAGGCCACGAGATATGTTGCAATATTTTCGCGATAAAATGCTTGGCAGTAAAACAACATGAAAATAGTCGCGAACAGCCCGTCGTCGTAGCGCAAACAGCAAATTTGCGAAACTTGAGAAGCGAGTTAACTTTATGAATAATTGAAATAATCAGTCAACACTGCAAATGAGTTCGTTTGAATGAAGATTAAAAATCGGATTCCGCGACAATCTTTTGTTTCGCGCGGCCCCTTTTGTGCTCTGCGACGGCGAGTCTTTATTCGACGTTCGGAGTTCGCCGTTGAATCTTCACTGCAAACACCGGATTTGACTCGCAGCCACCGTAATCCTTCCTCGCCGATGTTTAAAACAATGCCGATGTTTTGTCACGCGTCTGCTGACGTTTGCAAGAAAAAACCATCGACAATGACAACATCTCGTCTTTTCCAATTATTTGGTCGAAAGAAGCGACGGTTTTTTTTCCAGCGGTCCGCTGCCTGAAATTCCTAATTTACGTGCGAAATAAAAGTTGCTTCGACGATCCTTCCGATGCAGTGCAAGGAAAGTCACGGATTCGCGGTTCAGTCAAAAGTTTCTAAATGTGCCGACGTCGAGAACATCGCAACAATTTTGCTGTCGATTTGCGAACAAAACACAAGTGTGCGCAATTTTTGAATAGACACCTTGCCTGATGTCAAATTTAACAAATTTTACACGATCAAATCAAAAACAGCGAGAAACGCCCCAATGATATTGCTGATAAGTCAAGTAATGAAATTCTCGAGTGCGGCAAAAATGCGTTGTTTGAATAGGAGCTTTTCTTGGATATTGTCCTGTCGGTCAATCAATGAGGCGCCTAACGTAAGTGAATTTCTTGGGCATAAAGCATTTAACGCGTTTCTTTGGTTATCATTTGACGGGTTATGAACATTTTTATCGTGAGATTTAATTATTTGATATTTCATTATTAATAATTACATATATATTGTTAGCGCGACATTAATAAATTATTTCATTAACATTACAATTTTAAAACCAACGTATAGCCAATAATGTGCCGATATTAAATTATTTCGAGAAACAGTGCTGTTTGTTCATTAATTGTAATCGAAGACTGGTACAGTTGAACTGATAATGTTGGCCCCGTAATAACAATATAATAAATTCGTTTCATTTTAAGTAGAAAAATAACGCAAGTGACTATGTAGTTACGGCATAGCTCAGGGATTCCACACACGGCTTCTAACGCTGAAGGAAGGACAAACATTTATTATTTGTTATACGTACATTTTAAAGCAAAAATTCATTTTTACAAAAGTACTATTAAAATAATATATTTATTGCACCTTGAAATTTACTTTTGATTTATAAAGTATTTTCAATTAGTATTGAATCAAAGTATTACGTTAAAAGTAGTTTAGATTAATATATATCAAATTAATTCCAATATACATGTGTATATAATTCCTGTATATGTATACAGGGTGTGTCTTTGACTTTCAAGAGTGATAGAGGTGATTCGTAGGAACAATTCATATAGGAACCCATTTCGGGAAATGTACCATTTGGTATTTACAGACCTTTTGATATGTTGTTGTTAATTATTTGTCAATCATGTCTTTGGTTTTCAAAAGGAACAGTGTACCATGGGAAAAAAATCACTGTATCGTCTTTAGTGTGGGCCATGATGTTGTCATGCTAATGTTTGTTAACATTACATTGTTGATGTATTAGATGCCTCCAGAATTTTCTGTAATTCAATTCGAGTTAATGAAAATTTGAATAAAATATTAAAAGGCTTGTAACTACCAAACGGTACATTTCCTAACATGGGTTCCTATATCAAAATTGTTCCTACTGATCACCTCATTAACCCTTCAAAATTTTCCACATAGTCACGGATTCACCCTGTATATATATATATATGTATTAAAAATATTTCACATTTTTAAGTTGGTTCTTCAAGCACGTTTGCGTTTCTATATTTTTGCAGATTACTAAAAATTAAATATTACGCAAAATCATAACATAAAAAAATTTGCATGAAAATTATTATAAGTTTTAATAAACTAAAGATAAAACATTACATATTTCATTACTTGTAACCTAAACTTGAAAATGTTATTTGATTTGCTAACATTTTATTGCACAGTCTTAGAAAAATATTCATATTTAAAATAATCTTAGGAATTACACGTGAAGAAAGAAGAAAAGTTTTATCCCCGCTTTATTGAAAGCATAATAATTTCAATGCAAACTTTTTCTACGTGCACTGGAATAAATGACGGGATTTCTTCTTGTAAGTAAATAGAACTTAAATATGTAGACATATGGTAACATATGTTATTTGACATCTATATAATAGTTTTTTAGATTTTACCATAGCTTCTCATATTGCATTGTACCAAATTGTATTTGCTCACTGAAAGCAATTCTGTAACTTATTCCACTACATACTTTTGTATAATCCATAAAATATTACATGTTACTGTAATTATAATTTGTATAATTACAATGCGTTTTATAATTTCGTGTAATATTGTACGTGTAATAATTTCAAGGCGCAAAGGTGGTTGCAGAATCATCTTAATTGATGTACACGCATTTTTGACCATATATAATAAAGTATTCATTATTACGAAGGAAAAGTAATGCATCTCTATCTCTGTCATATGTTTATAAGATAAATAATCTGCCTGTCAATTCGAAACCCAGTTAAAAAATTACTTTACATAAATATATATTTCGTTAATGGGGTTAACTTAATGTCGCTGAGATACGGTGTAACAAACAAAAATGTTTAAAAGTCTTTCATTGTAGATACGAGTACACTATTTGACAACAATACATAATACAATCAGATAAACGATTTTATAATAGATTAGAAATGTCATTCAATTATATGTTTTAAATACATGTTAACCTTATGGTATAAATGTACCGAATTAAATTACACATCTAATATTTATGTTTAATGCTTTGCAACATTTTCGAACCATTTACAGTCGACATTGTAATTTAATAGGGAAAACGAGTTCAAGGAACTTGTAAGAAATGATTTTAAAACTGTCATAGAATTTTAAAACTTGTACGAAATTGTCCTACAGTATTCCAGACCCTACAATATTAACAATTAAATTGCAATAATTAGCACTGTGCAAATCTTTATTCAACCAAAAACGGTCACGAACCGACGCGTTCCATTAAGTTTCGTAATATACGTAATCAGACGTTCCTTTCATCTAACGTTACACAAATCAACCTTTCTCGAACACCGAGCCTTGAAATTGCAATCGCCTTTCAGAACGAATTCTTTATTGTAAACCATTTCTCGGCGATTATTTCGTTCGTGCTTGGCAAACGAATTATCGCGCACTTTTGCGCGCAATATTATCGCGTATCGCTTCGCAATAAATACGCAAGAGACGAGCGCGAAAATTTGCGTAAAGACAAAGCACCCTCGACGCGAATTCGCGAATACACTTACCGATAAATTCGCAAAATGGTGGTCGGAGAGTTGCCGGCAACGAAAAGGAAACGCGAGGACAAAATCGGGGAATAATTTTTACGACGTACCTGGAATAACGCGAGGATTAATACGACGAGGGCGCATTTTTATTCGCGCGTCTCTCGTCGCGCGCGGGACTCGTTTTACGACGCCGGAAATTCATTATCCGAACGAAAGCGGTACCGGCTGGTCGAAGACATTATAACAATCCGAAAAAGCGGATTCGAAAGCGTATTAGAATACGCGTTTTCGTGCTCGAATGTTTCATTTCGAAGTCGACGAGCGAACAGCCGCGTTTACGATGCTGTTTCCGTCGAATTTTCGCGTATTTTTTCCTTTTCCTTGTTCTTCTCCTTCTTCCTGTTTTCGATACTTTGACAAAACTAACAAAACACTTATTCGACGTTAATCCCCGAATCAATTATGGAACGTTTAATGAACGACCGCTGTTAAAGAATGGAGACGCATAATTAAATTTACGTCTGTGATATTCGCAGGAACAAATTCATGGAAGGAACAATTCACGGAAGCTTTAACCGTGAGTGGAGGAGACGACGACGAAGGTGAGCAGGGTTCGCCGCCCTCCCCCGCGGACTATCTTATGCACTCTCTCACCATTTTCTGGAAGGTTCTCTTCGCCTTCGTTCCACCTACCAGTAAGTACACCATTCTTCTTTTGAAGATCTACTCTAGAAAACAACGTGAC
>JABFPC010000201.1:0-10308 GCA_022817565.1 Chromoteleia sp. ZL-2020
CCGGTTGGTTCGGTTAAGCCCGGGAGATTTTTTCTGAAAACCGTTACCCCAACGAACGGACGCTTTGATATTGTGGCGCCGGGGCGTCAATGGACGGGCGCGCGAACGCGTGTACGTGCTCGTACATATATGCAAATACCTATGTTTTTATACCACACAATGGAATACGTGCTTCGCACGGAATAACAAGAGTTTCGTCGATGGTTTCGTGGGGTATGAAAAACGCCGAAGATGTATTTTAATTTCGTCAGAGTCCCTTCGGCGAATTGCTTGTCCCTGGTAAAATAAATAATCCTGGCAAGTGCATGTAATTTGATTTGGATCCGACGGATAAGTTTGTCACCTGAGAAAATACAATACAAGGGCAAAAAGTCGATCGGCTGTCGGGTTCGAACCTTTTTGCGGCCGTTTTAACAATAAAAATAACATTGATTTTATCGGCGCGACAAAAAGAGCTCTGATTGGGACTCCTTGCCGAAAATTGACTTTCGTCTTCGTAGCCCGGGAGAAAGCTTTCTATTTTTGCGCGCGCGCGGCTAATAATCTTCAACCTTTGTGCTTTTTCAGTGTCGATTGCGTTTGATTCGTTTATTACGTCGCGGATAAGAAATCGATAAAGTTTTTGCTCCAAATCAATTCATTCTTTGTCGTCCAGACAACATGACAATTAAATAATATCGAGGGAATAGAATACAAACATGAATATTTCTTAATTAATAAAAAGACCTGTCAAAGGACCTGTCAAAGTTACGACACAAAACGATTTCTTCGAATGATTCGAGTGATCGTTAAATTTGTAATTTGCAAAACATTTTTCTTCTTTATTCAGCCGAAGATAAAATCATGAACAAATGATAACAAAGGAATAATAATAATTGACGAATTGTAACGATGTGTATTGAACAATTGTATAAACTTGATCAAATTAATATAAACAAACTAAGATTGCCAAATAAAAAAATTGAATGATACATATTATGTAACCGAAGATAAATAGTAACGATAGTTTGAAAAGAAATACATTAAAAAAATGAAATAAAAAGTACACGGTAATACATGCCATAAATATTATTTTATACACAGGGTGTATCCGTGACCATGTGCGAAACTTTGACGGGTGAACCCTCAGTCACAAGCCTTTTGATATGTTGTTGTTAATTATTTATCAACCACGTCTTCGGTTTTCAAAAGTAACAGTGTATCTGTAATTCAATTGAAATTAATAAAAAGTTGAATAAAATATCAAAAGGCTGCAAATGTACCAAACGGTACATTTCCGGACATGGGTTTCTATATCAAAATTGTTCCTACTTATCACCTCATTAACCCCTTAAAGTATGGCTCATAGTCACGAATACATCCTGTATAGTATTATCACGCGAACGCGATAACATTAATATTTCAACAACAACGGGAACGCGTTTTCTTCGGTATTTAGACGAGTAATTGAATATTAACATTATAAGCAAAGGGACAAGGGGACGAAATCGGGACTCCGTGCCATATATTTCCGCGCGAATGAATAATTGACGCGCAATAAAATCGTATAAATATTGAATTGCACGATAAAAGAAAGTAAGAAATAAATTCGGAAAACATGACACACTGCGGTGCATGAATCTAATCCCCCGGCCCCTGTCCCCGGCAGGCCTCGCGCGTGCCCGAAAAATCTTCGACCGTCGTACATCGGTCTTCATGCAATATTCAACGTCAAGCTGCCGAGCGACGTCTGAATTCGGAAGTAAACGTTGCACTTACGGCACAATTCCTTAAGTGAAACGACATCGATAAAACGATATGTGGACTGATAAGTGATCAATATCATACCGAGTAAAACACGAAAGACGTCTCAGCGTTATGACGTCGATCGATTCGCGATACAGTCAAATCCGCATAGAGTGATCAATAATTTAACGCTCGCATGAAATTCCAGCGTGAAATTACCGTATCAGTGTATACGATCGCGTCCGTTAAACGATCCTTACGTATCGTTCATGGAAATGTTTTATATTCTGTTTTCATTTGCGGAGCCGTTACCTTGCACGGAGATACGTATCGGCAATTTTAACCGGATCAACTAATCGTGCGCTAATTCGAATCGTTTACTGGCTCGGATCAACAATTTTTCGCCGCTATACGACATCGCGACGCGAGGTCGTTTGTTGTAAATGAAAAATTTGAACTCGATTTGCACACGTTTATACCTTCGTTGCAAACATAACGAATATAAATACAAATATAAATACAACAAAATGCTTATCACGTTTTCGCGAAACATTTTTAATAATGCTCAGGCTTTCAAATTTAGTTTGCTTTTCAACGTAAACGTCCTTCCATAATTGAAGTTAAGTTCCGCTTATTATGAACATTTTTAATTTAACTCCTAAAGATGGTGCGTCAACTAGAACACTGCGAACTACGGACTAATGAATTATTTTCGTGTTTGTTTTCAGGTGTAGTGCAGCAAAGTTTCCGAGTGCGTCCGCAGCACAATTCTGTCTTGGAGGGTCACGAAGTTACTTTGAGGTGCGAAGTAGATAACAGGTCTGGTTCCGTGCAGTGGGTGAAAGACGGCTTCGCCTACGTCGTGCAAAGCAGTACGTAAAACTTCATTTCCATGACCATTCTATTGATCGCTGACTAATTTGGAAAACACAATTTTTCCGACACGTTTCCTTCGGTAAACGGATATCGAACCAATTACGTTATTTTGCCCAGTTGTCCTTCTCATGATTTTTATGCCCAATTATAAAACTCTTCGACAAAGTCACCAATAATTTTATGGACTGTACGCGATATTATACCCGAAGAGTCACGCTACTGGATATTTTGTTACAACAAATTTAGTTGATTCGGTCGAACTAAAATATTAGAGTTCAAAACATTGGTATATATAATTATCGTAACTTCAATTCAAATTAATTACCAAATAAACATTTACTGTTTTATTCATTTTCGCGTAACACGTTTACACGTACAAATATATGTTTCATTCATTACAAGCTGAATGCAATTTATGAATAACTTTATACATAAATGATTACTTATAGTTTCGCGTTTCGAGATTATGATATTCTTAACGTGTTTAAACGATGAATCATTTAACTGGATATACCAAGTGATTTTTGTACTTCAGTTGCAAATCAACAAAAGCAATAACAACTAAACTCTTTACAGCGTTTAAATGAACTTTAAATGATATAAAACTTTAAATAATATCGAAATTAAAAGCTTTAAATTTCAGTCTAATAATATAATAAGTTACGATAAGTTACAATTAATAACCAACGAAATAATAAGTTAAAAAGTAGAAACACAAGAAAAAGGAGAAAAAAACTAACAATTTGAAAACGACGGTCGGCAATAACGTACAATATTCGCGCTGAATTTGATACGTCTTAGGTTCGCTGCCTGTTAATCGCAAGCGCAATACTCGGTTAGGATGTTTGATCAAGGGACGTTTCGCAGAGAATGTTTAATCTCGTTAGATTTGCCGCGTTGTATGTTACGAGTGATTTTTCGTCGAGTCAGAAGTATCTTATAATAACATTGCAGACGGTGAAATAGTCGGACATCCGAGATTAAGATTGGTCGGCGAGCAAACGGCGGGTGTCTACAATCTTCACATCCGGAATGCATCTCTGAGCGACGACGGTGAATACCAGTGCCAGGTCGGGCCGTATCACGGAATCAAGCCCATTCGTGCCAACGCGAGTCTCCAAGTACTCTGTAAGTTTTGCTTATACGTTCTCCTTTTTTCATCTTTCCCCGCATATTACATAATGACATTTTTCCATGCTTTTCATTATATCTCGAATCAAACTCAAAATTTAAATTTCCGTACGACGAAGTAAATTTGCGGACATTGTGATTTATTACTTACATATTATCTGCTTTATTTATACAAAGCAAAGATGTACCATAAAATAATATTCAATTAAATTAGCGCATGAAAATTTATTGATCCCACATTACTTGTAACGAATATAACGCGATCGCTGTTAAGCTCGCGTGTTCCCGTGTGTACAACGTAATCAAAATCTTAATCATCTATCGCGCACAAATGTAAGTCTTACAATTTTGCGTGCAAATTCAAAACAAAATTGACAGATAAATATTTTCAATTAGTCAGCTCCACTGATATTTACTTGGGCGTATCGTGTTCATTTTACATTTCGGATCGAACTCAATTAATTTTGTTATTATTTAATCGTCGACTGTTGAATTACTCTATCGGAAAAAGAAATTTGAGAAAGGTCGAGCACAAAAATACAATCCCTGTTCTTTTCGAAACAAATGAAAACATTGCCTGTCACGTGTTATATCGGCTTGATGTATTTTTTGTAATTACGCGCACTCTCGGCAATTAAAACGTCGCCGCTCCGCTATCCGAAAACTGTCGCGTGAGCTAATTACACTCACGCGAGTGTCTTCGGTTGGCTAGAATTGATCGACGTGATTATTTTGAGCAATATCCATCATTCGAGCGACATCGTTCGCGCAAAGACTTAGCATTTTATTTGTACTTTATTAATTATCGCAATAAAAATCAATTGTTTCGATTGAACCGAAATCAATGCAATGAAACGTTGAACGAACTTTTCACCGATGTCAAATTTGATTTGCATTAATAGTGAAATGATACGAATTAAAATTTTTTTCATCCGACCAATTTTACACGAGAAACTGTTTTGACCGTAAACCTGATCGATGCGTGTTTAATTAAATTACTGAATTACGTAAATTTCATTAATCATATAGAGTAATTAGGACGTATACTTTCGTTTTATCGATGATTTGCTTTAAACATTACGCATAATATATTTTAGTTATTTTCAACGGTAACTGCTAATCACTTTTATCAAATTACCGTTATTAATTATATATCGTGATATTAAATCATACTTTTATCTTTTCTGGAATAATTTTCACATTAACGAAAATCATCCTACCGTAAATGGAAAAAGAATTATTAATGCAATAACGATAATTAACTTACGAACGAAACTCTCGTTTGTAAAATGTACGAAAGAAATGAAGTAAATGAAATCGTTAAGCATTGTTCAGCAAAACATAAAATAATATTGCACGGAGCAATTAATTAAATTGATTATTTGAATTCCACAATTTTTCATCGCAATTGTAGCGACTATTTGGTCGATATACATGAAATATGATTATTTAAAAGTATTTGTATTTGTATCCGATTACACACCGATAATATTGAAAATACTCGTACGTATAATCTATAAATATTTGTATAAATATAAATATTATTTTGCGCGAATATTAAGCGCCAAAGACTCGTATAATTGATTTAAAACACAAATTTGTTCGACCGTAAGAACTATCTGATCCGAAAGTTCAGCATGCCACTGTATACGAACATTTCGCAATTTATTTAATTTATGTTGCCTTCGTAAGGCGGCGAAATTGCCACGGAATTGCAGATGACGCCTTTTCCGCCGTCATTTCTATTCGTAAAATACGCTTTACAGTTTAATGTACAGGACGATGCATGTACTTCGCGCGTCTGTAAATCATTTTCCCATTTATCGGCGTAAACAAATTTCATTCGACTGGAATTTTCAATTATCCTAATTTTCGGTCTTTGCTTTAGTTATTTATTTTGCGGCATTCTCTCTTTGACGAATTTGCGTCGAAACAAACTTGAGAGTTTGTATTACTTTACTTAAGCAAGCATTCGGTCTGAGACGAACGCGAAAGTATTTTTTATTTACAATTTAAGGTCTTTTGTACTCGCTGCAACAATTGCGTCACGCAACTGCACTCAAGATCCTTTTAAATAAATTAACTTGATTATTTGAGTGAAAATGTAATTATCGCCGTGTTTATTTGTCTTATTCCGAATCGAATTTTCGTTACGCTTTTATTTTCAATTCATTAAGAACAATGGCACTTTTTAAGGTTTCTATCTGCATTTCCAATTTTTCAATCGTCTAATGTACGTTAATCAATAACGCCTAGGGGAATCAAAATTGTTCGCGCATTCACGTCGTAATTACGCACCATAAAATCTGTTACGCGAACCATCGACAAATTTAATCCGAACGATCCGATTTTAAATAGCGTCGAATAAAACATTTTTTCGCAAACGTTTCTTCGAGCCCGTGCACCCCGCTACGCGAATATTTACAGTCAAATACACGAGCGTTGAGGAACGTTACACCTCCGCCTTGTTCTCTCGTAACCCTCGAGCGCTTTTTCACCGACACGGTCGGTGGATCCAAATAAGCGAAGCGAAAGAAATTGCGCCTTCAATTCATTCATTCTTATTCAATGACGGAGTAATAAATGTCTGGGATGGGAGTGATCCGCCGAGTACTCGGTTATTGCGCAGAATTTGTCGTCGCTATATAATTTCGCTCGGAGCTCGTCCCAAATGAACCCCAATAAATACGACGAAACAACGCGCGCGCGGTATACTTGCGCCGAAAATGAACGAAACGCGCGCGAATTAACGCTAACGAACGCTCGTCAGGCAACAACGACGGCATCAGAAGTATTACGATGATTAAGAACGTTCGTTACGTTACGCATAATACCTCGCGACTAGCTACGAGTAAATGGAGCGTCTCCTTTTCTCGCGAAAGATACGTGCCTCGACGAGAAAGAACTCGACGCATTTAACGCTGCGACTACTTTCGTTAGACCATGTTCGCCACGCGCGCGCGTATTCCTAGTCCGTATACTCGTATTACACTCGTGGGACTGCCGCTCGGCTGTTACACCTGAAATATGAAAGCTGCATATATGTCCGGCCATGACTCCAAAGCAGACTGCTGGGAACTCGAAAGCTACAAATACGTCGGACGCTCGTTGTTGCTTTGTCCCCCGCTTTTTCTCTCCCCCGAGCTTTTCCAAGTACATAATCTACGAAACCGGATTGTCCGCGGGTATATCCCCACGTCCTTTGTAACCAGTTAAGAGATCTTATGCGAGTTAATGACGACGCGATTACGAACTTTTATGCTTACGACTAACTTACGATCTTTGTCTTATCGACGTTACGGTTAGACAAAGACTAAGATTTGGGAATCCAATGCGCCGAAGAATCAGATCTGATTTAATTAAACGAGGTTCGGTCTGATGTCATCAGATCTTGAATTTGCTTTGATTTGATAATGTTTTACAGGATTTGATTAGACACGAACAAATTAGAATTTTGTCTAAATCTGGTACAGTCGAGCAAATTTTTGGTCCATTATACGCGACGGGATTTTGAATGAACATGGTCCAAGTTTAACCGTATTCAATTCAGACTCATAGGAATTTATCTAATGTATAATTGGCCCATATGCAATGACGTAGTAATTACATTTAATCGGATTTAATATAATCCACATTTTTCTTTATTTTCTATTCATTTGCGTAAAGTTTGAAAGATAAAGATGATCTTAACATTATTTACAACCAATCGTATTATAATAAGTTCGAACATATCTAATCAGATTAGACTTAATCTAATCTTCATTCTGTCCAACGGAACGATTCAATTAAATTCAAATTTAATCTAAAATTGGATCTAAAATAAAATCTAATTTAATTCAGATATGATCGTACTTAAATGTTACTCAGATCCGAACAAACAGGTTAGGATAAGATCTGATTTTATGTAGCGGTAGATTAAATGTACTTTTTTAATCTAAACGGGCTTAAGTAAATAAATTTGAATTAAAATAATTCGCAGATTTATTCAATCTTTCTTCAATCTCTATACAAAGGTTTCTAGATAAATTGCGAAATTAGATTTTCATTTTTTCAAAATTTAAGTTTACACTTTTTTTTTATACCGACAAATGATATTGTTTTATTCGAACGGGTAATAATAAACCTCGGTTAAGTAAATACATGTCCCACATGATTGTGAATTATGCATTCGCAGTTTAAGGTACTGCAAACTCGGTTGCATTATGCATCAGCTATGGATACACAGGGATTAAATATAGAGTGCCAGATGTTTGGTAAAAAAGGAAAACAATCGTTCAATGGTGGATGGACGCTTTTATTGATATTCTTGCACAATGTGCCGTGGTTTTCGTTAAATTTTGAACTTAGAAAGCAAATGTTGGCATTGTTGCATTTTGTACTTTGTTTATAATATATAAAGTGCGGTAATATTAAAACTTGTTTACATCGCGACTATGCATTATGTTTCTTATAATTCTGCACGGCGCTTTAAATATTATACATTTCTGCATTGTAATCGCGCTTCATTTTAAGAATTTGAATTATTAATTTTTTTGCAATATTAATAGCAAAGCAAACGTCATTTGAACGCATTTACAAACATCATTAATAAATCACGTTACATAAGAATTTAATTTATTGGATAATAAATTGTTAACATTCTTAACAATACAGCGTTCAATTTATTATGCCCATAAAGCGCTCATTAATAAACTTTTAGTTTCACGTCGACCGACAAAAAATTAACGTCTCAATTAATAACACATAATAAATTGTAACTACAAATATTTCACAAATCTACCGCGCAATCGTAAGCGTTTCTGTTAATGATATGATTAATGAAGGCAAAATTACATTACCAGCCGAAGCAAACAATGGTTATGATTTATACAAAACGACAAACTTTACGGAAAAATTATGACCGCCATTAATAAACAAAACTTATGCACTGCGCATTCTCTCGCTCTAAACAATCCCAGTTCATATTCATCAAAAATTTGCAACGCAATAAATTGCCGAGCAACGAATTAAAAAAATTATCAACGCAACATTTAATAAACCGAAAAATCAGACAAAATCGTTATATTAAAAGTAGTACAAGAAGGAGTGGACGAAGTTCGAATACAATGGCAGTTGTTTGAATTAAACTGAACGCGAAAGTTCTTTCGGGTTTGCTTCACTGATATTATAATAAGCATGACGATAAAATTATAATGTACGAACGATGATAAATTTGATGGCGAAAGTTGTAACTAAGTTAGCGATTGTTTTTGAATATCGAACGCATTATTGTTTGGGTCGCGTGATTGTGCGAGAGCAAATTTCAGAAGAACAATACTCCTCGACGCTATATCAGTGTCATCCCACAATTTTGACGAACCGTGTTCAATTTCTTTCCGTTTCTAATTTCTGCCCCGACATCCAAATAACGCCAAATGATGTCGCGATACTTTAGGTCGTACTTTTGACAAAATTAACTATTAAATTAAACGCGAATTAATGTCATCCGTTTTACACGGGGTACCCCGAATGCGTAAGCTGTCCCTAACAGTCCCGAATCCATAATCCGCGTGTCACTTTGTCACGCAGAAATAACCCAATTGAAACGACGCCATTGAAATTATAGTTGTTTGCGTTATAAATATCACGCGTTTAAATCCTTTGAAATCTGCGTTTCGTTTGCGTTTTTCGCCGCTCTTTCGGGTACGCGAAACGCTACAAAAATGAACTCCGAGGGCAAATTTACGCTCAATTCTGTGTAATTTGACGATAGCCCTTCTTTATTTTTCTTTACATTACCTCTACCATTTTCACCCTTATAATTCAACCGCGAGGTCAATACGATGGGAGGCTCAATTTCATGACGTAACTGAACAACTGTTATATATTAAACAAATGATAAGAATACAAAATTTTGTGTAATATTATTATAAATATCTTGGATTAACAAATTTATGTTACCAGTAACACTCGAACGTGGTATTCAGTTTATTTTTAATTCGTTTTCTGATAGACGCAGTTCATGATTTATGCGTATGACAAGACATTTATTTGTTTGTCATGAATTATTTCACATTAATTATGGAAACAGTTTTGTTACATTTCATATTTGATTCGCGTAATATAATAAATGAAATGATATTTTAATAACGCGAAAAAGAGTCTTGGTAAAATGTTCGCGGTTACGAATTCAATTTCGCGGCACAAAATTCCGCGACGCGAATGTAGAAACAATACTCTACCGCGAATAACAAAAGGCCCGACACATTGACTAGCTTTTATTTGACGGCGATGAATAATCCTCGCGACGCATAAAATCATAACTTGATAATGACCGGGTCCATTAAAGCTCTGACCTGGAGTTTAATTCGAATCACGCACGATCAATGTTTCAGGCGAAATAATTCGACGAACCAAGATCCCGAACGCTGCTTATTTTTGCAACAAACCCGTTATAATCGGTGTTATAATTAATTGTTCGTAAATTGAATAATTGCATCAATTTTAACCGCGGGGTTTCAAAATTCAGTGCCAACGTTTTTCATTCTCGTCGGACCTAACGTATTGAATCACTTTTACGAACAAAATGTGCGAAAT
>JABFPC010000202.1:0-10294 GCA_022817565.1 Chromoteleia sp. ZL-2020
AGAGAGGAGGGGAGGGAGAGGGAGAGAGAGTGTGTGTGTGTGTGTGAGAGAGAGAGAGAGAGAGAGAGAAGGAGAGTAACGAGAGAATCACGCACGACCTAGCCCAACATACCACGCGACCTGCACGCCCACCGTCTCTCTTTCTCATTTCCTTTCTTTCTCTCCCTCGCACGCCCTTCGTATCTGCGCCACAATCTTGTAATAGGCGGATCGAATCGAAATCTTATCCGAGGCGGCGTGCCGCATCCGAGGCACCAAGTTTAGACCACGTGCGACGAGGAGCTATCGACCGTCAACTTTTGGATGCGACGTCGCAGTCAGCATATCAATCGTCGTTTCGGATATTTGAATTTAGAGGAGGCAACCACTTTGCGTCGTGCATACGTGCGCCTACGCGGACGGGCTCGCTACTAGTAAGCCTTTGTACGGTGGCGAGCGAAAAAGCAACTCGGACTTTATTTGGCTCGTTCGGCACCGCCGCCTGCGTCTCTTCTCGCTGCACTTCGTTTCTTCACCTTTCGTTTCTTCGTCTAATATTTCATCCTGCTTCCACTTCTAGGATCCCTCTAAGTCTCATTCTGCATTGTGTTGTCCGCGAGATTAGATTATTAAAGCAGACTTTACGATGACGCGCGGCAATCCTTTTCCTCCCTCTTTCTCCCCATCTCGAGTCAGATAAGCTCGGACGGTAAATAACACCCGGCGAGAAGTAACGATTTTGATAAATGAAACGGTTTTTGGTCGGACTCCGGGGTTAATTTCTTACGACGACGTTTGACAGAATAATTCAGCAGAAGAAGGTGTCGAAAAAGTATTCCAGAGCTCAATCGATGGACTTCGCGGGAATGGTATTAGGTTCACAGATGTCTTGTTCACTGACAGACGATGCCTACCGACTTCCTCCTTACGATCCCACCGTGGTCTTCCTCTACGTCACCCGCCTGCTTCTCCTTCCTCGGCATTGCTTCTTTTCCCACTTCTTATGGTTCGTATCTTCTTTTTTCCCTCGCCTCGTTCGTCGCTCTTTTTTCTTCGCCTGTCCTTCCTTTTTTTCGTCAAATTCTTCTCCTTTTTTCGTTCGTATGGAGGTTCGGAGGTTCGTTCACCTCGCCTACGTCTAGGCCCCCTCGGCTCCACTGCCTGGAAAAGGACGAACAAGCCGTCGTCCCATCAGCGAATCCGACTCCACACTGTGCCAATCCAGAATTCAATTTGACATTCCACGGATTCTCACTATACTTGCACTTGGAACTTTTATCTAATCGTGACCTTGCCCTTGGCGTTCCAACCGCCTATTATTTTCATAATTCTTTTCGATCGGGTCCTTGCTTAGCGCCGTCCAATAAAATTGACGGCGTGCTTTAGTGAGCGCGCGCATTTTCGAAAGCCATTACGGCTCGTGAATCGATTTTACGGACTGACGTAAAATTTTATCGCGACTTTATTTTGAATAAACGTAGCCCCGAATTGAGATACCGATCAGGTTCATGATGGTCCGGCCACTTTAAAATGTGCGAGGTCAGTGCGAATTCATTTTGGTCTCTGTATACATATTAATCGTTGTAGTTTGTCTTACATCAATTCGTTGAACTCGTGAAAACATATTACATACCTTCGCACTTTCACTCTCAAAGATGTTTATTTATAACAAGATTATACATTAAATTGTGCACACTGTTCCGTAATTGTTATTATCAATATCGCCTTTGCATCTATTTATTTCCTTCAAAACTTTATCATTTGCCTAGAAATATCATCCGTCGTTGAAAGGAACACGCGGATTTGAATATACATAATTTAAATTAGAAAATAATTTTTCTAATCCACGATCACGTTACATTAACTATACAGTAATTGTTTCGGAAAGTGTCGGTGTCACACGCGTCAGTTTTCTCGGTGATTCGAGTTTCGTATTCCTGCAACTCTTTCGTTTTTTAATAGTTTGTATGGATTCGATGACTATCGTCGTGCACCAAATTCAATAAAACAGCATTGAGTCTTTTTTCAAGAACTCAGCGTTTCTAATACTGGAGTCTTTCTTCATCGCACTTAACGCCGTTCATTTACGTAAAGGTCGAGTCATTTTCGCAAAGGTCACGCGCCGCGGAGCGTCTTCGCGACATTCCTCCTCGTCTTCTCCTCTTCTCCTTCTTCCACTCGGTGCCGTGTTTCCATAGTGTTATGTCGTAGCGCTGACCTGACACCCTTAGGGTCAATGTGTCAGGGACGTTTGTTCCTCGGCTCTCGGTTGGACGACGATCTATCTAAGCGTAATCATGTCTCACTCTCGCAGACGTTTCGATTCAGTCAGCATCTCTCGGATGTTCTATGCATCGAAGGTCTAGCTTGGTAAACCGGCGATAATGCCAACCAGTGGCATTTACACCGCGGCGGTAAAACCGCCTTTGCTCGGGTGCACGATCGTCGCTGTCTTTTTCCCCGTCTCACTCCTTTTCCGTCTCTTTTTCTCTCCTACTCCTGCAGTCTCCTTGTCTAGTGGCTTCTTCAATGTTCCATTATATGCCTAACAACGTTCAACTCTCTGGTATGCATCATTTCCAAGTAAAAAAGACGAATAGCAAAAAAAGGAACAGAGACAAGAGATATCGTAGCTCTACAATTTCAGGGTTCATTATGATTCCATCTTTGGCACTCGTGTGGATTCTGTTGAAATTCGTGGTGTTGCAAATCAGTGAGTTTTTTTGCGCCGATGCAAACCTGATCGGATTCATTATGGATGATTCGGCAACGACTCTAAGTGTCTTTGGCCTTTACCACATCGTAACTCCGCTTCACTGGCAGCCGAATAATAACTCGCCCACAAAGGCAGACTGATCAATTATTGCAACGCAGCTTTTTTGCCATCGCCGCGAAAGCAGTTAGGGGAAAAAATTTCGCTCCTCCAGTCCGGCCGAGCGTGTTCTTCTTTTTGGGCGAACCGGTTTCCGGCTAAACTAGTCATTTAGTGAGCTTGGCTATTTTGGGGCCATTCAAAATACGCACCTCGTACGGACAATTCGCTAGTGTAATAATTGTTTTGCAGAAATTCGAGATCGTTTTATTTTTCTTCCTTCTCGCGAGAGTTCCTCGCTGGAGGTTGCGCGATTTCGAGGTCGTCGTCGAGTTAATCTAAGAAATTATGCCCGGTACAAAGGCACCCCGTTATCCGTGTCGCTGAATGCAGGATGCAGTAGGAGGAGGTGTCTTTAGGAGGTGATGGTGGCTGTGAGCGGATCGCCTTGACGAGAAAATCACGTGGCCGCGGGAAATGACTCGTTATATAAACTTATCATTACAACTGCACGTTACTTGAACCTTATGGTTCAATCACGTTAATACGCCTAATATAATTAATGCCAAGCATTTTAATACAAAAATGAAAATGAATTATATAAAGTAATACAACATTTGCATTACTTCATTTCATCGTTTTATTATTTTATTGAAGCCACTATAAATTATTC
Source organism: Chromoteleia sp. ZL-2020 (assembly GCA_022817565.1). Classification (NCBI taxonomy): domain Eukaryota; kingdom Metazoa; phylum Arthropoda; class Insecta; order Hymenoptera; family Scelionidae; genus Chromoteleia; species Chromoteleia sp. ZL-2020. Next base: position 3,465 of record JABFPC010000202.1, read on the forward strand.
TAGAATTCATCTGAAAATAATTGATTTTTAATGATTTATTGTATGCTATTAAGAATATAATTTTTTTTCAATGTTACTATTCCAATTAGCAAACTTATACGATTAAAATTGTTCGTTCATGATTTAATAAATATCGGAATTCTGAGAATACAAATTGTTTTCTTATTACTAAACGAATAGAATCGTATAAAAACTTAAACAGTTTCTAAAATGAATAATAAAGCGTTAAAATTATTAATAAATTAAAATGCACGTACGTGAGCATCATTGAAAATTATGAAATAGCTTTTTTAAGACATACTCAGGAATGTAAAAAGTACTTATGACGTCTTCATTTACCATGTACTGTGTTAAGAGCCGGTATTTATCGAGAATAGGAATCAGGAAGCAAGAGTGTATAAGGAAAGAGGAAATGAAAAATCATCGTTGTTGTAATGATGACACTTATTGTCTCCGGGAGTAATAAAATGCTTACACCATGCTTAAGTCAATGCCTTAAGTCAACCAATCTATTTCACTTTGGAACAAGCTGCCTGTGTGCAAGCATGATTTCAAACTTCGAAAAGAAGTAAAAGTGATTTTTCACATTCTTTAAAATTTTCACGATCGAGGCCAACCACAAGTGTTTCTTTCACAATTTTAATTGCATGTCTCCACTTCATTGTAACGCATTAGTTATTCTTGCCGCACGGAAATAATTACGCCACTTTCGCTTTTCAAATTTGTGGCAATGAACGTTTTTTTCTTCATTATGGAAAAATTGTCATTAAGAAATAATTTTCACTAATTTTTAATTACAATGATATGAAATATCATTGAGTAATACGGATCAGACATCAGGGAAGAAAATCACGCGAAACAAGTAACGCGATATTTGTTTCGTGTATGTGTATCGGAGTTGTGTATAGAGACCAAGAAAGTGGGTCAACGTTGATCGGGTCGAAGAGAGAATCAAGTTCAGGGGCATGTTGCAGCGACTCGCCTTCCGTGCTGGAATGGGTGGCTTGGGTTAGGTCTTAGACATCAGGAGCGCACGTCAAAGGAACCAGCTAACGGTACTTGATCTGTCTACGTTTATTTTTCGCCGTCAATTGAAACCTTCTCGCGGTTTCATCTCTAATTAGTTTTTCCTTTTTTTCGCGTTAATTGTTGATACCGCTTACTGAGATAACAAAAAATGCGTTAAATAAACATACAACGAAGCGTTAAGATGAATTGTACTCATAATCTGATTCGATTTTGAACTTTTACATTATGTTTGTTTTATTAATGTAATCGTTTCGGTGAATCTTTGCCAAAGAAGCCGCAATATCTTCAAATCCAATATCTTTCTTTCAATCTTTCTTAATTCATTCGATCTTAAGACTTTCTTCGTCTAATTTACAACACGTCTGTAATACCAGTCTAGTTATGTAATATTTGCACAACCGACCAATCCAATATAACGCAACGTCAAATCTTACACCTACCCATGATCAAAGTAATGAATTGATTTTCTTCAAGAATGGCTAATTATAAAAGCTTTTTTCAGTACCTCGAATTATTAGAAGCGTTCCGCGTAATCATCTTAACCACTTTGGCCGCACTAAATACCGATCATTTCGGTGTCAGGTTAATGTCGTTAGAAAAATGGAAAGTAAACGAACTATGAAATTCTTCATCGTATTTTTTATCCTGCTTATCTATTAAATTGCAATTTAGTAATAGCCGCAATGACAGTTTGACCTCGACAAAATTGTATCGAAGGCCATTTGGCGTACCATTCTTAAGATAAGAACAACAGTCGTTCTATATAATCGCAAAGCGATAAATGTGGCTATATAACGTGCGAGCAGACGGGTGGACACAGATGCAGGAATAGATAGCTTCATACATTGTTGGGTGGATAGGTAGGTTTGTGGGTAGGTAGTTTCTAAGTCAGTAGTAATACGTGCTACTGTGATCGCTCATCGACGATAAAACACATTCCTTCCATATTTGCACCTTTTAACTATTGACTCGAATGATAATAAATTAATGTTGGCAAGACGGCTCTCGAAATTTCTACGACGTCGCAACAGATCAAATACTGCGAATCATATCCCACAGAACCGTACCACACAGTAATTTCTATAATCGTTTCGCGGCTTCGAATCAAAACTAGGACATGTGGGGGGATCCTTTTGACCCGTCGAAAAAACATACTATTGTATGTAAATCATTTCTTGTAGGTATTTAGGACACTGACCAATTGTACAATTAGCCTCACGCAATAAATTATTCTTCGCTATTTCGAGATTCTCAAAAGTGAATTTTAAAAATGAGTTACCTTGGGCTATAATCTTTAGTGTAAGTATTATGTTAAAATGTCCTCGAGGACACGAGCGAGAGAGCCGGCCAGGGCGTGGTTTCCTAGAGCAGTTTTTGCCCGCCTAGAATGCACTAGGCGGCCTTCGGTGGGATCAGAATATACTTTGGGTCGAGTCACTCGGTACTGTTCCATTCAAAATTCGCGATTAAATATTCATCATCGCTCGGTATCATCCTCCAACGTGTTCTACGCTTTCGAAATCCATGTCAATTGACTTCCCATGACAGTTTGCGGCGCTGCAATTATCATCGATGCTCACATTAGCATAATGTAAACATTAAACATTGCGCGAAAATACCGTCAACTGCAATCATGATTTACTAATCTGAGGATATTATTTAATAATTGCGAAACAATAGTGGAATACGCTTCGATTATCTTCCCGAGATATCTTCCTTGTATCAGTATGAGAATAGTGTTTTGAGTACATAATTTATTGTGAATTAAAGTCAATTGTCTCCGGTAGAAGCGCGGAAAAACGAATCGCAATGCATTAATCCCCAAAGCGGCGCGGTGAATGTCTTTAGACACTTGCGGTTCAACATGTTCATATCTCACACCCGTAACTTGTTTGTGGCTTCCGATTTTGCTCGTGGCAAATTAAATAACGACTGAATTAATGATTTGCGATACCGAACGAGTTATATTAGTTAAAATTCTTATGTGTTATTCATTATTAATCAGGTGACTCTTGTTTTAAAAATTGCAATCTTTTTGTTACAGAACCAAACTCTTTCACCAGCAACTTCACTGTCATTGGATTGTCTGTCTCTACATCTCACGTTTGATAAACGAAAGATGGAATGACGATGAAGATGACAGGAAGCAAGTGGTCCCACACGGAACCTCTTCTGCACATTAGTTAATTGTCATGGAATTGGTAGCCAACATTGCACGAAAAAACGAACGGAACATAGCTGAACAACGATTCTTGCCTTCGTCTTAGAAGGTTATCTTATCGAAGAACCGTTGTCCCTTTGATCGCTTTGCAATCAGAGGAAGAAATATGTTACGATTCCATTGGATTCCTTCCGGCTCGACTACGCCAATAAATTCTGACACCGCTACACGACTTCAAATGCCCTTAAAAGACTTTCTTTGTACAACACCTAACTTTGGCTATGTCTTCAGTAATTACTCAGCGCTTCTCGACACACTGAACACGAGAACGAAATTAGACTGAACAAACGTTAACGAAGATTCGATGAGTTCCAAGCTGTCAGTTAGACATCAGTTCATAACGAAAGCGTAAACCGAATGCGAAACTGGCACTTCAATCGCATCCAAAATAATCAACTTTAATTATCTTGGATAATCCGTGTTTACAACCAAGAATCGATGCTACAGAAAGATGACTATACTGCCAGAGACTTCTATTCTGTCCATACCTATTTTCGGGGTTTTCATTCCTACTGCCGCACACTGCCGTTACTGTTACCGCTGATTGCTATTTGAGTCTCGTTGATATTTGCACTTATTTTCTCATAATAACTATCGCTCGGCTACAGTTACTAGCATATCTAGAATTACAAAACAGTTCGAACGTTCTCGCATTTCTCGCACGTCAATTTTTCGTGTTCTCCGTTTGTCTTGTTTCCAAGACAATTGTCTTCTATGAAGTTATAATAATTTCGAAATTTTCGGGTGTCTAATTTATTATGTAAATCTCAAGTTTCTGGTTTCTCTAATAGTAACGTTCCCATAAATCCTTTTATGGTTAGATCATGTACTTAAGTTCACACATATCTATTTTTATACTTCTTACACACTCACATAGCACATAAGCAAAAACTTTTCTCAAGTTTTTCTTATCAGGACAATTAATTCGTAAAATATTTGGTATACGTATAAATAGAGATAAGCTTTACTGTCGTTGTTATAGTTTAAGAAACTCGAAACTCGACGATCTTGAAATCACCGTGATCCCCGATTAGGATTAGAATGACGTGCGATGAATCATGAGCGTGTATGCGTATGAACGAGACATGGTTATTTTCCGTGCAGAATGTAAGATGAAGATAAAGATAGTAAAAATATATATTTTTGTACTTTTTATATGGGGATTCAGCAGATTTTGCGAATTATGTATTGGCATTAGTGCCATGCAACGGTATTATCCCTTGGGTCTGTCTAGTTGCCCTTGAATTGTAAAATTTGGCGATTACATGGAAATTTGGCAAAATTATATTTACGGAAAAGGGATTATACATTGTTATAATATGTTGTATACAGTGAGTGTCAAAACACGTTTCTCTACAGTGACTAATTTAACTTGTAGTAGCATAGTTTTATATTTAAAATAATCGAGTTTAATTTTCTACCATATGTTTCGTTTAAAAATTATGATGGAAAATTATATAAAAGTACTTAAATTATACACTGTATACTTTTCATATTCACTGTATAAGATATAATCATGTATGATTTCACACGTCCATACGTGTGCACTCCGAATAAGTGTTTTTCCACAACGTTTTGGTTTTTGGTTTTTAATAATGGTGTGTTAAATTAAATAAAGTAAAAGGACCAAAAGAAATTCGTTACTTGAGATCACGTTCAGTAATCCTACGTTGTTGTTGATATAAATTATGTTAATAATATACATATTGAATTGGTGTCGCTGAACGTTATCTCAACTAAGTTTAGTCAGTCCTTAATTCACTTCTGTACTTTAAATTATTTTTTGAAAATTGTAAGCAGTTATTCGTTTTGTATAATAAACAATAAGTGTGTACAAATTGCATTTCTTTATTATCACATTCACATTCCTTTTATCGCATAAATGCAGATTATTGGATTTTACATCAGCTTTAAGAAATTGACTTTATGAAATCATTTGCATACAGAAAATGGTAGCGGACGAACCAGCTAAATAAAGAGATCAGTCATGACAACACTTAAGATCGGTGTGTAGCATTAAAGCTTCTCTTTTGTTTTTGCAGACCTGCGAGCGACTCAGCACTGGGTTAGTGGGTTCCCTCTTTCTTCCCTTGTTTCCTCCTTTCTCCGTTCCACATCCTCCTCGGCCTGTCCCCACCGCCGTTCATTGCCCGTGACTCTCCTAAGAGAGGCTCTCTCTTTCTCGCAACCACACGATGCGAACGTACCAAGATACTCCCGATGAAGTTTCGCGCGACAGCGCGTAGGAGAGAAGAAAGAGAAGAGTAATAGCCTTCTTGCACCCCGCGGATTATCCTCTGAGTCGTCCTTCATTCATCGCGACAGATATTAATTATCCTCGGCAACTTGCAATCCATGTTGTGTCGCAAGCTTCCCGATTATTATCTTACACTTTTCAATAGCAACACTCTATTCTTAGTCATTATTGGTAATCGAAATTGTGCACTACTGATATAAAGGTGTCTTTTGTTTAATCTTCAATTAAAGTATGGTTGCATTTATATTATTTTTGGATAAATATATTTTGGGTTAACGTGTTTTGTATAAATAATACAAAGAGAACGTTGATAGTAATTCAATTGAAGAGTAAAGATAAGTTTTACGGAGAGAAGTGATTATAATTGTGAAAGTATGAAGCTTACAAATAATGTAAAAAAATATATTCTAGAAACCAGTTTAATGATTCGTTAAATGTTAATGAATTTAATGTATTATTTAAGATAAAATTTAAATTTAATCTTCCAACATACTGTAATGAGAGAGACTCTGTACCGAAAACTCTAAATGCTTATTTTTCTACTAATTTAACATTTTTCCGATAAAAAAAAAAAAACTTTTTATTCGGTAATAGCTATTAACAAATTTCCTTAATATTTTCCGGTTTGTGATCTGTTGAAAATTTAATGGTGGTAAAATAAGTTAACTCAATAAGAAGATAATTTATATAAAAAAACCAATCATAGATGAATGTGGACTACTAGACATTATTAAAAATTGCATTTCATTTATATTATTAAAATGGAGAATACGATAGTATAATACTTTTGCGAATGAGCTCTTACGCGTCTACTGTCACACATGGCTCTATAACATTAACGTATGTTTCACAAACATTGTAATATTTTGTTATTATATATAGTTTCAACTATATTGATGTAGTTGAACAATACATAGTAACTCTCTCGATTTGGTTTTCTCTGGGTAGTAAACCACTTGATAAATATAAATAATGTCATTTTCATTTCATTTCACAATTGAATGCCTGAGTAAGAGAAGGGACTAAGCCACGAAAAAAAAGTTTTGAGAAAAACAAGGTTTTTATTAGACTAAGTATAAATTACATTGAAATACATTTTTATTTATTTTGAAAACTATGTTTTAAATTGAATTATAACAGGGAATATGGGAAAATTGTTAAAATCAATTTGTTTACTGTTAAGTGTAAAATAATCAATAATAAAGAAACTTATGTGGCATAGCCCCTTCTCTTACTCAGGCACTCAATTAATTTAGGTTTACATTTAATTGAAAATATATTTTAAAAGTAGATACGTTTCTAACAATGTCATAATGCTCTAGT